>JAOVVA010000010.1:16191387-16202755 GCA_028565275.1 Leiocassis micropogon | reverse complement strand
TAGATAGATAGATAGATAGATAGATAGATAGATAGATAGATAGATAGATAGATAGATAGATAGATAGATAGATTAAATGTTTTCATACCCACACAACGTGTGCCTTCAGCATTAAGGTGGTAGCCACGACCACAGTTCACAGAGTTCCTTTGGCATGTGTATGAGCCAACAGTGTTCAAACACACCTGGCCAGTTGGACATGGTGCTGTCACACTCAGACACTCATTGATATCTGAAGCACAAAGAGAAATATGCAGTACATATAAGAAAATTATTCTTTAAAATATATATCATACTGAACACAATTGCATATAAAACTCTACAAAAGGGCATGGATTTATTTTAACTTGCCATCATGCAACAAAGTGTAATTTCATATAATAAATTATAATATTATATTATGCCAAATTAACTAAGCATTTGGCATAATATGCAAAATAATGCAAATAATAATGCAAATAATAATAATAATAATAATAATAATAATAATGTTTGACTATATATCTATCTACATAGATAGATAGATTATATAACAACGTACAAGCAACGAAGTGAAGAAGAATATTAGGTTGAAATAAAAAAAATATATATGATTTTTATTTTATCCCTAATTATTATGTCACCTGCCAATTCCCACCACCAGGGAGGTACAGTATCCCTTTTATACATCAACAATCAACTAGGAATTGTGACAAGTAAAAACAGCCAATGAGGAGCTGGTTTAATGGGGCACAGTGAAAAGCACTATTTGCCCTTTTCTGCAAACATAAGCCCACAAACATTCGATTTTTTCCCCTTGGATCCTGGCCATGGATGTGTTTGCTTTGTTAAATTGACAGGTATGTTTATAAATATGGAAAATACCCTGATTTATTACATCTCCTTCATGAAACATTTACTGTAGCATCTAACTGAATATCAATTTTTATTCTACAGAAATAGGTTTCTGTTTGCATTATACAATGGCCACACAAGCTTGCAGATAATGCAATCCTGAAATGCAAAGTAATTTCCAATCATCCAAATCTAAAATAAATTAAAACTCTTTAAAACTGTCTAGTACACTGGGATGCAATAGTTTATGTTTGAAGACAAGCCAGTGTTTCAAGCTCCTGACAGTGATTTTAAACAAAAAAAAAATTGTACCTACATATGGATGGACAAAAGTATATTTGTACCTATTGTACCTATAACGACCTATACTATTGTATACTATACTATCAATCTCAAAAAGTATTTGGCCAAAAAAGCAATGACATCGTATTAAAATAAATATACTTCAGCAAGGAGTTGGTCCCCCTTTTGCAATTATAACAGCTTCCACTCTTTTGTGGGAATTCGTGCCCTTTCTGTAGAGCTTTGAGAGTTATGAGGTCAGGAACTCATGCTGTACAAGATGTCCTGGCTTACAATCTCTGTTCCAGTTCATCCCAACGGTGCTCGATGGGGTTGAGGTCAGGGCTCTGTGCAGGCCAGTCAAATTTTTTCACACCGAACTATAAAAACGTGTCTTTAAAGTCCTTGCTTTGTGCACTGTCATGTTGGAATAGAAAAAGGGCTTTTACCCAAACTGTTCGCACAAAGTTGCATTAAGATTGCCCTTCACTGGGGTCAACGTGCCTTTATTTATTAATATGCCTGATTGAAACATAATTGAAAAAAATAATAATTTAAAGGTTTGGCCAATTACTTTTGACTACATAGTGTATATTGTACATAAATTGCATGATATTGTATATGAATAACATTGTATTATTAAACTTTAATCAGGAATGTGTGAGTTGTAGTAGTTCATCACCAATGCAGCTGCCCAGAGCATCCTGTATGTATCCCACAGGACATTGCACCTTGGGTCGACAGCGGAATGACCCTGCCGTGTTCTGGCACTCAAACTCCATAGGACAGTTATGAGTGCCTGTCTCACACTCATCAATATCTAAATGAGAGAAAGAAAAAAAAATCAAACAGATTAAGAAAGCCTTTTCAATTGGCCTTTTCAATCTATCTTTCTATCTTATTTTTTAAATGACCTTTGCACATGTTGCTGTCAGTGAGCTCATAGCCTGTACCACAGCTGACCTCCCTCTGGCAGCGGAATGAGCCCTGAGTGTTAATACAGCGCTCGCCAGGACGGCAGTGATGAGCCCCCAGCAAACACTCATTAATGTCTTCAAAAGGGAAGCAGGCAAAAGAGAGTGGAGGATGGGGTATAAGAAGAGGAAAAAAAGACAAGTCAATCTCTGTAAAGCAAAGACAAAGTATTTTCCAAACATAATATAACCTTTAATGATATGTGGTACATTAGGGAAAATGCTAGATTTGGTGCAGTGATTTACAGTGTTCCTGTGGCATGTTTTTGAAATATTAAGAGTGTCGAACTAGGTCTTTTGATTTTGCAGAATAACAGTAACTTCCTTTATTTCTCTGTGTAATCCCCTGCTACACTAATGCAATTATCCCAGGGTTTTACTAGTGCATCAAGACAGAAAGGTTTCTCAGTATGCTGGAGCCATGATCAGATTGCTGGCTTCACATCTAAAATGCTGGCCTCCCAGGAACTCCTTTAACAGCCAAGAAATGTGAAAATCACTTGGAGTGATCTCAGGACTATACAGGGGATGTGGTAATAACTCCCAGTCAAGTTCCTGTAATGTTCCTGTAAGGTGCTGGTGAGTGATTGTGCGTAGAGTTCCCACTGACGGTTGCGTCTCTTCTGCAAGTTGGTGACAAGTTATGCATTTTCAAGAATCAGGCATTCTACTCGCTACATGTTCAAGGGAATGACTGCAGTGAGTTTGGAGATCTATTCATAGATGTACGGCGTTCATTAAAACGTTTGCATCATTCAAATGTTTCAAGGGTCATCACTGTACTGTTCTTAAAGTCTTCTTAAAACGTCACTCAGTTCTGCACCTTCATTTACGAGAAATTTCATTACAAATCCCGGCTTGACTTGAATGCCCCTCGTACATCGTTATTTATATTTATAGGTCATAGACGATTTGAAACTTAGTTGCTTAGCATCAATCACAAGAAAGCTAACCTTTTCAAGGTGAAACTGATCTATTGATCTCATTTAGTCATTACAAAATTTACTTTTAACTTTTTAATTGAGCAATAGTGTATAGGTACTATGTATGTGGTATATTTTTTCTGCATTATTTTTATCTTTAGTACATTTACTGTACATGAAAACTGTTTTCTTTTATTCCTGAAAGGATGAAAGGATGTATTGTATATTTCAAGATGTTCGGCTTATAAACAACATAAAACCCATAGAAAATGTAACATGTAGATTATTTATGCTGTGCTGCTGTATTATATTTAGATAATAAATGAATTCATTCTTTTCTACCTTCACAGCTTTTGCCATCAGGTTTTAGCTTATAGCCAGTAAAGCAGGTACAGGTGTTATTTCCTATACACTGGTGAGCGCAGTTCCCAGGTCCAACTGCAACACACACACACACACACACACACACACACACACACACACACTGTATTCATTTTCTAATTTATCACATCTCTTTACAGGAATAACAGGAGTATGATAACTGCGCTTTGTATTGATGAACATAAACATACCTCTGCACAGATCACTTGGAACTTGTGCCTCAGCAAAGTGAATGCCTTCCAGAACTATAACAACACATGCATAATAAACTTTTAAATAAATATACAATTAAAATTCAATCTTTTTATGCTTAACAGTGTTAGAAATACTGGGGTCAAACTTTAAAAAAAAAAAAAATTAATAAATCCTATATGAATAAACCTCACTAATAGCAAAAGTCCACTAGAGGGTAGTAGAATCCCTACAGATAGAGTAGAGCCACTCCTAAAGATTTGTGTGGAAGATTTGTGTGGCTGTTTTTCCCAAATGAGATTGTCACCGGTTACTGGATAACAGCGTTGTCTACTTTTTCAAGAACAACAGAATCGGCATACTGTTGGAATTTTCGCATAACACATTGTTAAACAGCTATAACATGTCTGCAGGATGGAATATTTAACTCAAAATCTTGCTTGGTCCATTAGATATTCTATAATTATGGCATGATTAGCTGCAGTGTAGTTCGTGCTAACCCTGTGTGGAGTTGCTGTCACCCTGTGCTGATTTATCCAAACAACACGTTTGAAACACCGAGCCACACTGAGAGCTGAGTTTGAAGTCACAGGTCAGTCCAAGTTTCTGAGCCTCACGACCCAGTAAACAGCATTCGCAACAAACCTACACAAAGGGGCAGAAGCACACGATGAGCTTTAAGAGTGCTAAGTAGAATTTATCAGGAGTGTTCACTTTCATTTCATTTTATAATCTAAAGGTGAGGCACAAGTAAATAATCTTAATTCACAGTGTCTGATCTAATCTACACGATTACGTATGATTCAGGCTGCTGGTGATATCAGCCAAGGGTTTGTGCCAGTATTTAACAGAACAAGAATGAACATGCTGCTGCAGGGGAAACAAATCAGAGTAAAGGAACTATCAAGAATGGCAACAGACGAAACAAGTGCAAATCAATCAATCTGTAAATGTATGACTAGGTGTTGGTTTCAGAAATCCCCGTAAAATCACACGACAATTAATTACATTTTGTCAACATTTGTATATTTATTTTGTTTAAAGCCACAAATTTTATCTATATAAATGTGTTATTCTGATCCTGAAGATATTTATTTGATGTCAGGATACAATCATTTAGAGCATGAAATAAAAAACAGCTCTCTTTTAGTACCAGATCAGTACATTAAACACGCTCTACAGGCCGAATGCTAGTTATTAATCATTTAATGGCTAAAGCACTGCTCTTGACAGGAGTTTATTGGCCTAGTGACAACTGTTGAAAGCAGCCTGACAAATTTAAATAAATGTTGAGAAAACTAGCACCTGCTGAACATTAAATTGCCGTCTGGCATGCAAGGCTTCTTTTTTCTTTTCTTTTTTTTGTCATAAATACAATATGCTAAATATTTTGTAGAAGGGTGCATTTTATTTTTATATCATCTTTAATATAAAGAGTGTGAAATGCTTTTTCTCAACATCTGGGAAAAGCATCAGACAAAAAGCATACATGCAATACCTTAGTGGTTTTAGTCTCACAGGTGTTTACGGACAGAAGAGCATCACAGCTGCCCTGGTTTTTGGCCATATTGATACCAGTATTACAGGTGTTATCCTCCAGAAATGCTGCACAGCATTGTTCCTGGGCTATCCTATAGAAGTAATATGGATATTATGCATATTATTTCATCATGAGATGTTGTTCATATTACATTATTAAAAATCCTAAACCTATTTTAACTACAGTGACATTATAGTGATGTAACAATTGTGGTCCAGTGGAATGTTGGAATTGTGCTCATGCAATATGAGACTGCAAACTACTTAATCACTTCTTTCCTGATATCATTTAAAACTGCTATGCAAAAGAATGTAATGATCTCAAGAGTGTACTTTATAACAATGAATCATTTAATAAACAAAAATTGGCACATACATTGAGAGAATAGACTATTTACAGTGTAATGCACATGCATAAGCAAAGAGTCACCTTCTTAATTCTTCTGTCTTATAGTAACCCTCTCAATTTTATTCTGCTCTGTTCTCCTGTCATCCACTGTTACAGTGCCTTTTAAGGGCACAGACACTTTCCTGATTTTTTTTTCCTCTTTTGATGTCTGAAATAATCCACAGATTTCCTGTTATTGCTCCCTTCTCTTCTACATCTCTTCTCCATTCTTTCACCTCAGTGGTATTTCCTGGATTTGGAAATACCCCCTTGACTAAGCTCCCCATCTCCCCTCCAATCCCCCTCCCAAAACCAAATCCCCGTCTCCCTTCTCACACTCTCTAATTTGAACAAATTCTCGAATCATTGGCTTGCCAAAACAAACGCATTTGCCTTTGGAAGGACAGACAGAGTAACCCTTCTGGTTTGGAAATGCACTGAACATTTGGCTGCACTTCTCCTAGTTGCACTAATGTTAATGCTACCAATCCCTTACTATCTGTCTCAGAAAAAGGGTCAGAAAAGCCTTCACAAGAGTTTTACAAGAACCAGCAATGACTGCTTCCAAGAAGGCCCCACACTAACATGGATTAAATAGACTCATTGCTGAAATTGTTTTTAAACTTTAGGCCAAATACTTTTTAAAATTTAGAACCTCCTATGCAGATGAATATTTTCATACTACCAGACATAAATCATTGCCAAGTCCCCCTGGGTGGTTATAAAAGAAGATAAGTATGTGGTTTGCTAAGTGACTAAAAAGACACCTGGGAAAAGACCCCCAGATCTTTTTCACTGGTGGTCTGTTACATTGTCCTGACCATCAGAACACATCCCATAACCATATACTTTAAAATATGATACACAAGTAATTTTACATCATTTTAAGTACATGCCATTATTTGAATGGAAAATAGTAGCCATCAGAAAGCATGCACTTAGTGGAATGTGAATCCTGAGATAAACCAGACAAGGTATTCGAACCTGCAGGTAGCCGATTCTGAAATGAGTGGGATGATGCTGCAGTCCTTTAATGTTTCAGCCTTCTCTTTACCATCCTTACAGCAGTCATCCAGTGAGATTGGATCTGTGGTCTCTAGAGAATAGACAGTTACTCAGTTGTAAGTTATGCAAACAAACAGCAACTTTTCATTGGACTGCTGAAAATCTATTGGACTGGATTTGCCATGACTTGCCCAGTGTAAAAGATGTCAGCAGTTTTACATATCATATAGTATAATCTTTGCTTCTCTTGTTGGAGCATGGGGAATGATGTCTGAAATGGTGGCAACTAATTTCTGAGTAAGAATTAAAGGATATCCACAGACTAAATTTGTAGACTGAAAATATGTGAAGATAAACTTTTTTCTCTAAAAACCCATTGTTGCATAATGTCTAGAGATGTTAAGTGTTAAGAGCGATGTAATGCCAATTTGCCAGTTTTACTTTAACATTATTCCTGGGTTGTTCTGTATATATCACTGCTACTACTATTCCAATTTGTTTATTTATTTATTTATTTATAAATGTTATGTTTAATGTTGTCTGGTATATTGTGCTAAATATTTATCTATAGTTTTTTTGTTTTTGTTTTTTCAAAAAAATATTTTCCACTCGACCAGATGCTGTTAAACATATTAAAATGAAAGACATTTTTTTTTATTTGATGACAGTCAACAATCTGCTTCATGTCTGTCTATTCTGCTGAATTAAAGTTCAAAATACCTAAACAAGGTCTGTTCTTGTCATTCCATCAAATATATTCATTTCCCTGTGGTTTGCTTGATCAGCCAAACACAAAATACCTTTGGCATTCATGTCTTTTGGCCTCACTTTATTCTGGCTTTAGCATGCATCACACTGCCAAGCTGGTTTTATGCATGATATTCCCTTTAAATGGAGAACAATGACAGCTAGAGAGCACTTTGTTCAAGTTAACATATAGATAAATTTTTAAAAAAATCTCAAGATAGCTAAGATACAAATAAGTCCTTGTTTCCCCTTATTTACCATCCATTTCACTCCCTATTATTATTAGATTCGATTCTTTGGCTTGCCAGGGACTCCTGTATCCCTTGTCCTCATTGCAAATCAAATCACATAAGTCTCCAGAACCTGCCAAGATCATCACAATCATAGCACTAATGAAAGACTCAGATAGTGAGAGAAAGTGATTGCTCAAGAAAGACATCATGCAGATGCTAAACAGTAGAGCTGGGTCCAACTGTTTTCCTTGCTTTTTTGCTAGCTGATAAGTCCAACACCCCCAATTTCCCTACAAACCTACCTCACTCAGCCTGTCAAAACCTGCTTCCTCTCCCTCTTATGACAATTCACAGTCATGTTCAGTGAACTTAACCCTGAACACAAAAACATAGACCAGGCTGGCTATTGAGAAGCAGCACCCCAGGAGTGTGGAGCTTTGTAATATCTCTAAAAATGATCAAACAACAACAAATGTTATGGAAGGGGCAGAGTGAACCCTGGACTTTACAATGTGTATATTTTCCCCTGCATGTAAGCTTGGTTAAGAAGGAAAAAAAAAAATCTGTTTTCAATTTACAACAATGGTATAGACCTGGCTTAAAACTGTATGTGCCTGGTGTGGTGTTGTACTGGTTTGGAGTTATTCTTGAAGTTGCCACTTGAGGAGGATTCTCCATATTATTATTGTTCTTTGTCCAAAAACTTAATCTTCAACCCCACCATTTAGAGTGATGACAGTGGAATTTACTGCATCATACTTTCAAATTAGAATGATGTCATCGACATTGTTCTTGGAGTTTGGTTAAGTAGATTAGAGATAACGAGATCACATTTGTTAGTGTCTTTATATTTATTTAGGACTCCAGTTTACCTCTTTTCAGTAAAAAAACAAAAAACAAAACATTAGTATTATCTTAAGTGTAAATGCTGAAATAATTAACAGTAGCCATTGCTCAGTACTGCTAATCTCACCCCTATATATATATATATATCTCATCATTTTGATTCACACACATTTTTCACATTGCATACATATTAAAGCTGCTTTGCGACAATGACCACTGTTAAAAGCACTATGCAAATAAAATTGAATTGAAATTGAATTTGGTAATGTACAGGCAATTGATAAATCTGGCTTTGGATCTGGCATTGTGCAATAACAAGGCTTTGTGCGTAACCAGATTTTTTCCAGACTTCTACAACTTGTACCATAATTCAAATATCACCACCATAAGAAGAATGCTTTTAAGTACTGACTCTTTCACAGTCTGTAACATACTGTAGTATTGCAACAGCATGGTTTACAGATGACTGTATTTTTAATACCTAGTTCAATATTGCATGGATATGAATTTCAATCTGAACATAAAAATGAAGGGTTTTAGTGTTATTGTCTTAAATATTGTCCAGGGTATAGAACAATGTCTATGATACTATGTCTATGATAAAGAACAAGGGAGGGGGGGGATTAGCACTTGTTTTGAGAGCAACTGCAAGAAAGTAGAGCTGCACTGCATGCAACAGGAGCTGCAGAAACGGGATAACACTTCCAGGAAGATTCTTCATTACTGAAAACGCCTATGAAATGTAGGTGATGGAAAAGAAGAAGGAGAAAAGGGGAAAAGAAAAAAAAAACCCTGTAAATCGCGATCCAGCACGAGGAGAGGAGACTTACCTTGACTGAGTGTCACACAGCACAAAGAGAAGAGGATGAGCAGCCTGAGAGCCATTCTAACGCGCAACCTTTTCAACGAGTCTCCCAAAGTTCTACCTGCAGTCTAATTCAAACCGAGCTAAAAAGGAACCTCTGTGTGTGTGTGTGTGTGTGTTAGATCCAACACAAGAATCGCTGGTTTACGAAAAAAAAAAAAAAAAAAAGGCCGTCCAATTAGTTGGTTTAAGCCGCTCCGAGGGGGCGGGGTAGTCTACTCGAGGCGCTCGGTTTTTGGTAAAGCAGTCTCAGTGACGCAAGAGATTTGACGCTGCTTCCCAAACGAAGTCTCTAACATCAGTTACAGAAGGTCACATTGGGTTACGTAAGAACACTCTCACACACTCACGTAGGCTACTATAAAGACAATATGGGTAGTAGCAGTGACAGAGCTCCTAAATGCTTATTCGCTTGTCATATACTGTACGTGTATAGTATTTGCCCTTACAAAAGTAAAAAAAAAAAAAAAAAAAACAGCTGGGTTTTTTTTATTGTTTAAAAAAAGGGGGGGGGGCGCTTATTGTAGGTGAAACATCTGGATCGGTTTGGTGGTTAGTTGTCTGCTGTGGTTGTGCGTCCAGACGTTGCAATATGAGACAGAAATAATGACTAGGACTGAAACTACTGTTTGTTATGTGCACGCTGAGGAGTGGCTGCTCTTTGTAATATTTATGGCGCTTCACTGCAGACAGGACTTGGCTCGCGTGATTACGCGCAGTGATATTTCACGCAGCCGACACTCTCCTCTGGAGACACGCTCTGGTTTTACAGGGTCCTCTCCCAGACACTCGCCGATTCGAAACGTGGAAAGCCACACTTTCACTTTGCTGAACGAGTTTTTGGCGCTCACAATAGCACATCAAATTCTCTCACATCAAGTTTCCTTTCTCACTAGACTAATTTCCTGAAATTAGTACTTATGAGAAATAATAATTGTCAGACAGCCCAAGTATTTCTGTGCCAGTCGACGCAATCTGTAGTTCTAATCATGACTAGAGAGGACCAGAGAGGTAAACTAGCATAATCAAAGCCACATGTGCTCTCTAAGAAGAAGAAGCCACTCTGGAAGGTCACAACATATATACTGTATGTGTGTGTGTGTGTGTGTGTGTGTGTGAGATGTTGCTGAATGATCTTTTGATCTTTGAAAAGCAATTGGTGATACAGTTATCTACTTTTTATTTACACTGTGCAATGCATTGTATGCAATACCATGTTATAGGTTTATTCATCATTCGAAGTGGTTTAATCCCTGTGATAGGAGAGTACATTGATAAAATAAAATAAAAAAAGAAAAATCGTACACACTTTTAGCAAAAGTGTATGCTATTCTGGACTTGTTCTTAAAGTTTTCCATTTTTTCCAGCCTAGAAATGGTGTATATGTGAGGTAAAGCTTGACTGCAAACAACACTTCTTACAAGATTGTTAAAAATCCCATAAAAATGGGATCAGACTTAATCAGGAGCAGACTTTAAGCTTAGCTTTCCAACTTGATATCTAACTTTTTCTATCTAAGCTGGAATTTATGCATCTGTCTCCCAGTCAGAATGTTTTACATGGTATCTCTCTTTTCTCTCCTTTTCCCCCTTTATCTTGAGTGTTTAACAAGAAACAGCAGAAAGCAATCACACTGATGTCAGGCGAAGGAAATTACCGGTACAGAGGGCATTTTAAATGACCATAATCTTCCAGAGGGCATTGATTTTCTTTTGAACTCAAAGTAGGCCCATCCTGTCATGAGTGTGTTACTCAGCAGTAGGCCACTAACGACAAGCATCCTTTTAGAATGGCCCCTAATAGGGCCTTTACCCACTGATGCCTAAATTAAAGCCCCACAGACCTACACAACTTAAGTAGTCTAGTCTGTATCTTGTGTGTGTGTGTGTGTGTGTGTGTGTGTGTGTGTGTAAAATCTGTTTGTGTGTTCACATTAGTAAAAAATAAATAATTCAAAGAAACAAACAATAGCTAAATACAGTAGCATAGGCTATGTCACAGAAATATCATTATGATGATAGTAAAACTGATTCTGATTCTGTAATACCAAGATAATATTGAAATGACACAGACTACCAAAGTTATTGTACAAGCATTAAACAAATTGGGTAAATGTATTTAAATAATAAAAAAATATATAATACTAACATTAAAAATGA
>JAOVVA010000010.1:16172827-16191287 GCA_028565275.1 Leiocassis micropogon | reverse complement strand
TATTGTACAAGCATTAAACAAATTGGGTAAATGTATTTAAATAATAAAAAAATATATAATACTAACATTAAAAATGATGTATGTATGTATTATTTTAAATAATAGATCCGGTGTATGTACTGCATCTTCAAAGGAAATCATATTTCTTTACCTGCTAAGGTCTGGATATTTATGCATGCAGATTTTTTTTTCTGTAGTTATAGATAACAGTGACATAAGTGGGGTCATGTTTTAAAACTTCCATTTTGATATTAGGAAAGGAAAAATCAGCTCTAAAAAAGATTTTCATCTGCATCATTTTCAAATTGTCTCCTGTTCTTCTCATTCTGGTAAATATCACTGACTGCCAAATACAAGACACAGTTCACGCCATTTGGTAATGATTAAATTTGGACAGTGCCACAAATCCTCTTTCCATGTCTTATTCTTGTATTTTGATTCATAATTTATTTACTTAGACTTTTATAAGTAACTTTATCCTGGTGATGGTTGTAGTGGATCTAGAACATATCGCAAGGAACACTGAGAGCATGGCTTTAATTTATGCTGTCCATATACCTTCTCTCTCTCTCTCTCTCTCTCACACACACACACACACACACACACACACACACACACACACTCACCTAAGGGAACTTTAGCTTACCCATGCTCATTTATTGGAACCTAGGAGGTAACTGGTACTCAGATGAAACAGCGGAAACTCCAATAGTTTATTATAAATGTTTACCATTCCGAAATATATCTAATTACTTTAGAGCACATTAAAGTGAATTTAGTTTATCAATGCAAAAAAGAATGCAAACATTTTTGATATCTCATCTCCATCACTTCCAAAACAAAATATACGATGTCTGTGTAAGTAATCGTGCTTTTGGCAGGAGTAACTTTGCAGTTAAGCCTTTGAGTTAGTGTGTTAGATCAAATCACAGGACTGCCACGCTGTTGTCCTTGAGTCAGACTATTAGCCCTGGCCTGCTTGGACTATATGTATCCTTTCACAAATATAAATCATTTTGGATGAATTTAAACTTTGCATAAAAAAGTTAGCACAATATTGCGTCTAATATTATTAAAGCTTGGGAAATGTGACTTCATAAGCACTACAAATACTAAGATATATTTGGTTTAGATGTATAGACAACTTTGGAATATTTCAGGACTATATTTACACCAGGGCCAGAATGGATTAGGAATTTCCAAAAATAATAACTGTGAATAAAAATTACACCATGCCTAAAGGATAAGTTTCTGGATCTTCATTAAATAATAATGTTTTATTTCCAGACTTCTTTCACAATGCAGATAACAAATATAGTGTGCTGTTTTGAATGAAAATTCTTTCAGTTGTAACTAACTACTGATGTAATGCACACATTGTTTCAAACTGGCCTTGTGCAAAGTATGACACAAATGTAAATTATTACTTTTTTTTTTTTAAACTACAACAGCTTGTTTAAATCAGTATAATCCCAGTGAGCTCATGTACTCATTTGTTTCTTAAATCCAAACACCAGAAAGTTCTGCATTGTTCCTATCCACAATAAAATAAAGCTAGCATGATCCAGACAAAAACACTAGATTCAAACCCTAGCAAACCTAAGAGTCTGTACAACTGAGAGGAAACCTAGACTAAACAACTTAATTAAGTACATGTCAAGTTGTCAGTACAAACTTCTTTTTGCTAATGCAAATGACCAGCTGCATTTACACTGTAAGTTCTTAAAGTGTTTTAAGTGTCTGGTTAATGGCTCTACCTGATCCTCACATGGTAAGATGGATTGTGCCCATGTTTGGATGGCTTTCAACTCCATTTGGGACAGATCCATCTGCCATCAGTGCATGCTATAAATCCCATCTGGTCCTTGTAGACATGATTCCTCATCTGTGGCAGAAATCCTGGGGAGATATATATGGTTCATATGGAGGGTTATAAACCTCCTGGGGCATGGGACCCAGTATGGAAAACAATGTCATTTGGTTCTGACTGAATGCATGAGGCATTTGAAATTGTAAAACTGAGGGTTTAACTTTCACATTTGTAACTGAAACTGGGTCAGTGCACAGGATCACAGGAGGAAGATCCACCAAGTGGCCTAAGAAAAGTAAATCAGTTTTGAGCTAAATGTGTTCGCTTTATCATTTCTAAATATTAAAACTGTGATAATGCCATGTTAAACCTTGTAGCACTGATGAAGCGTTAGCAGTCCTTCTGGAAAACCAAGCTCTGAAGCTTTTTTTCAGCCTGCCTTACATGTTTATAACTGGTTGAACTGGTATTCCTGGTTGGTTAAGCTGATGTATGAGCTTGGTCAAACTAGTAACAGCATGGGTAAATTGGTAAACCAGTTATGTAAAACTAAACCTTGTTGAAACAGTTAAAAGCATTGATAAACTAGGTTGGCTGCTTAAGGAAGTTGGACAAAACATGGTTTAATCAATGAACCAGCTTTATGAAACTGGTTGTCACAAAATGAGAGCTGAGATGGATGCAGATACATATTATTAGGTTTTAAGTTTACATTTAAACCAGCCCAAACTTGTGTTCAACAACAAGCAAGTTTGTTTGTTTTTTTTTTTTAAACAACAATCATGCCTGGCTGCATGCAAAAAACTAGTGCCATCAGTCTTTCAGCAAACATGGCTGAATGCATACATGGTGTGTAGTGAAGACTCTAATGGCCATGCTTTCTGAAAGTCAAAGATGCTGATTCCCTATCAGAAATCACAACCTCACTAAGGACTTACTTAGTGCACTAAAACCGCAATCCTTATGTACCAATTGGTCATGAACTATAGCAGTGATGTAATAGATAAATGTCATATGTGCACTATGATTTAACATAGGCTGATATATATGGAGTTTGATATATATGGGGCTGACAAATTGTGAAAATTATGTCAGTGTAATTTTGTTTGGGTACAGGTGCTAAATAAGGAGATAAATCAGCATTAATTTTGTACGTGTTAGCGTGACTAGAAGCTGGTACGTGTACACCTACATGATCTATGTGACGCAGACCAGGGGGCAGAGCTCACCCCAGAATATGTCATCACCCATGTACTGCAAACCAGCATCCAGCAGCATTTGCTCATAGAGCAAACTGTACAATTGCTACAAGCCACCACCGCAGAGCTTTCCCGACTGCAGCAGCGAGGGGGTGAACATGTTCCTCTGCCTGACCCATGCAAAGAGGCACAATGCTTGCTCATTGAGCTCACCCCCAACGTTGTAACGCCTGCAACAACGTTGTAACGCCTGCAACAACGTTGTAACGCCTGCAACAAGGCTTATCTACAAACTTTTGAATGTAACGCTGAGCAAAAAGGCTGGCTGCAGCAAAACTGGAGTGCGATACTCACACCACTCTTAACTGGCAAGGGGCAAGGTGCGGGACACATATTTTTCCCTCATGGAGGAGGAGGCCGACCAGTACGAACGACTTTAGACTGAAATTCTCACCCAGTGTGGGCTCTCCAGCTGCCAGGCAGCCACAGAATTTCATCACAAGGGGGGCTTCTGTACTGTCACACAGAGAGGAAAGGTGAGCCCCAAAACAGCCCTCCCCGTTTTGATACATACAGGAGATGCAGGTGAAAATCCAGCGCGTACTCGCTATTGTGTGTCAGCACATGGAGAAAGCACAGGCCAAAAAACCTACGACCGGCCAGCACAACCTTGCGAATTCATGAATGGTGACCAAGTGCTTCTTTTAGTGCCCAGGACAAACTGTAAGCTCCAGGTCCAGTGGCAAGGTCCCTTCATCATCACGGCGCATGTAGGACCAGTGAACTATAGACTGCAACAACTGGGTAAGCAGAAAACCTCAGAACTATATCACATTCATTTCCTAAAGAGATGGGTTGAACCAATACCACGTGTCTCAGCACTGGTAACTACCAAAAAACAGGGATGCAAGCTGGTGCAACTAGAAGAGGAGCTTAACCTTGACCCAGGTACAAAAGTTTAATTAGCTAATCAATCAGTACCAAGATGTATTCTCCATGGAACCAGGACTCACACATCTGGTCCAGCATGACAGCAAAACACTCCCCATTGTAGTAATACCCCAATACCCATACAGAGGCCACTTTTGCACAATCGAAGCTGAGGTAGAAAAAAATGCTACAAGCCGGCATCATTGCGGAGTTGACCAGCCCATAATTCAGCCCAGTCATGGTAATACCCAAGCACGATGGTCCCCTCCATTTCTGTAATGACTTCTGCCGATTAAACCAAGTCTCCGTGTTTGAAGCATACCTGCTACCACAATTGGATGAACTCACTGAGCGCCTGGGCAAATCCTGATTTGTTTCCATGTTGAACTTAACAGGTTACTGAGTCTTTTTCTGCGGGCTACATGTAACCTCAAGCCACCTTTCAGCAGCTAATGGACATCATGTTCCATAACCCTTATGTTGCCGCATACTTAGATGACCACTCACAGATGAAATGACCACATACACAACCTTCAAGGGGTACCGGAGGAACTCGAAAAAGCCAACTTAACGCCGAACCCCAAAAAAATGCCACTGACTGACAGAAGCGCATGTGGGGTACCGTCCATTGTTAGGGCTAGCTGGCTATTATTGACACTTACAGTAGTACCCACTGAAACTCTTTGTCTCTCTCAGAATGTGCATTTCAGCTACTAAAAACCCACATTAATAGTACCCTCGTCCTCTGCAATTTCAAGCAATAATTCATCGTGCGCACAGATGCCTTAAAGCCAGGGCTCTGGGCTGTCCTTTCTCAGGTGTACAGTACATGAGTAGAATATTCACCCCACCAGAGCACAAATGGACCATAAATGAACTGAGATATTATCTAATAATAATAATAATAATAATAATAATAAGTTTATTTTATATAGTGCCTTTCTAGAAAGGTCACTTTATAATAACTTATTACAAATTATGCCCCCCTGCAATGAATGGAGATGGCAATAGACAATAACCCCTGCACCACCGGCTGGTAACTACAGGATCGCTCCTTCTCCATTTAACACAGTCTGAGGGAGAACGGACAGGGAAAGTGCCGGGTCTGTGGCATGTGAATCTCCAAACGTTTTGATATCCTCTTATATCAAACCAATCTGGACTTCAAGAACGCCTCAGCAGTGCCACAAGCTGATCAGCTCCATGCCATGCCACAATGATGCAGAAAATCATGTTAAAGGAGTCCTGACCAAGTGTTGAATGCATGAATGTGTTGCATTACCCATGGTAGAATCAAGACCAAGACACACGAACAGAACAAACTAAACTTTCCAGCATGGACACTCCACTGCCGTGAAACCCGTTGTCTTCTAGTGTGTTAACCTTGCCTTGGACGTCCGACTTCGCTTTTGCCTTTACTTTGAGAATCTGTTTGTCAATCGTGTGACCCTTGCCCGTGACCCAATTTAAAAGTCCTGTGTTTGCTTTTTGCTTTTCGTTATTGTAATAATAACCTCAGTTTTACCTGACTCGCATCCTCCCATGTCTGTTCTTTAACCAAATGCATTAACATAACATTCAGAATTTCTGTATTGTAAAACCATTTTTGACCTTAGGAAATATCCTAATATTTTAAGAAGCTGGATTATTTATTTTCAAAAGCTATAAGCCATAATCCTTCAAATTAAAAACAAAAAAGGCTTGAAATGTTGCACTTTACAAGTAATGAATCTAGAATATATAATAGTGTCACTTTTTAAGTAAAATTACTATATTATTACTATACTACATTATATATTTAGTAAATATGTAATATTGTAATTTTTCAAGAACTGTATAGTAAAGGCTTGAGCTGGGTAAATGAACACAGACACAGAGAGTCAGAGGTTGAGGAAAAAGTGCTCTTTTATTTAAATAAAACAGTGAGGAGGGGAAAGGGGAAGGGAAGTGAGAGGCAGGGAGGAAGGTGCAGAGAGTGCAGTTCCTTTGGTTCTACGATAGACAGTGGATGTCCCGAACTGGGGGATGGTCTCTGCTGATGGAGGCTAAAGACAAGAAACCAGAGAAGGTGGTTGAAGCCAGGCGCTGACCCTTCCTCTGCGCTGTGCCCTGTGTAGGAAAGTTTCCAGCACGGTCAGACTCTAGGAGCGCACAGAGACAGAACAGATGAAAATTTTGGGCAGCTATTCGTCATACTGATGTGAAGTTGCCCTTCTATAAGCAGCTGATGATGATGAAGAGGGATACGCTTCAAAGTTGATGTGCTCTGCCCTTCTTAAAGGAGCCATGGAGTTGACTGTGGTGCTGAGGAGTTTCCTTGACCTTGTTTTCTCAGTCAAGTGAAGAGTGTGAACATGGTAAGAGCTGCTTACTGTAGGCCCATCATACAGCAACCCCCCTTAGCTTCTTGCTCAACCGGGGTTAGAATAAGAGCCTATGACATCCTATGACACCAGGCGCTCAATGAGGTTGTCCACTTGCAACAGCGGGTAGGCGTTGAACATGTTGTGGGAAGTTGTTCCCTCTGCATGCAGTGGCTGGGTAGTATATGGCCTGGCAACCCACTGACAGAGGGGCTTGAACTCCGGATACTCAGATTCCTTAATGAACAACCTGTTCTAATGATCTGGATTTGGTAAAGTAGGGTGTATTGCAATAATTCAATGAGTTAGCTCTTGATTTCTTACAAAACTGACAAAGTGTCCTGTAGGACATTTAAAAGCCACCTACTGAGGGGTCTCAGCATGTGATCTTTTATTCACCAGGGATGGACTAATTTCCTGTCCCCTCCTTCAGCTCTTTTCAGCTTCAGCTCTGCAATTTTCATCTCTGCAGATTTTACTTTTATTCAAATTTAAAATTTCTCTAGTTATATTTACATTTACATTACACAAACATTTCTTTATAATAAGTAGTGGTTAGCTGCAGGCAGACTTCCTGACTTCCTTGTTTTAACCTCAGTCATAAACAGCAAACAGCAGGACATCTCTCCGTGCATCTCTCTTCACCGCTTTGTGTAAGTGTTTTACCTTTTATTATATTTCCTTATTTGTTTTTATTCTAGGCTTATATTTTACTTATTCTACTTAATCTAAGAGTTCCTGCAAACATACACTGCACTTAATGTTCCTGTGATTTTAATTTCTACTTGATTATTCCTCATTGTCAAATATTCTTTATCCAATTTCTTCTTCTGTTTTGCTATTTCAAACATTCATACACACAGCTAAGGTTTAATTATATATCCTGATTCCATATAATAAATTTGGTTGTGTTCTGTTACATCTTTTTATTATTTACTTTCTATTTGCATAATCTAGTTTTTTTATTATTACTTTGCTATTATTTTTATAATTCCATTACTCATATTTATATAATTTAGTTATCTTTATTATTATTTACATACATATTTGTATAATATATACTTTCTATGTGTTATCAAGGAGTTTAAATCTTGTCTTATTTTAAACATTCAAGCTCATTGTTCATCCACATACAGTACCTGCAATTGTGGTTTTCCCCAAAGTCATTTTTTCAGAGAAGTGTTTTGTTACATCAATTCTTCGTATTTCACCTGCTTACACATACTTTTCAATAGGTCACTCAAGGTAACTTGCATGATTTCGAGATTTTCCTGATACTGAGAATCGTACTATATACCCTATACTTAAAAACCCCTGTTGGCTTTGTGCCAGGAAACACTACTGGTCTAGCAGATCTGTCCTAGGAAACATCCACATGCATTTACAACTGCAAATTTGCAACTTAATACGCTTGACCCCTCCAGCAACTCTTAAGAAAACTTTCTCTCAGATTAAACCCAAACATTTATATGACAATTATTTTTTATGGCAATGACATAAAACACTTATCAAATTAGTTTAAACTCTGAAACCTTGTTTAGCTGCCTGGCGTTGTTACAGAGCCTGAAGGACCTGTCAAGTTTGGGCACTATGACCAGGGGCTCCTGGATTCCTCTATGATGCCATCATGCAACATTATAGTAAACTCGGTTTTGGAGGCATGGCCGGGGCCTCCAGAACTCTATAGGGGCGCTGATGAACAATTACAAATGACTGGGTCTTCATCTCATGTCGCACCAGATGAGTGAGTCCTGGTTCAGTGGAAAACACATCCTGGAACTGAACGACCAGCTCATTTAGCAATTGATTCTGGGATGTGGTGAGCTGTTCCCCTTGTTGGACCAGTTCGCGACCCTGTGTCTCAGAAGAGAGAGGAAGGCAAGAGCTATAACATGAGATCTGTTAAGAAATGTGAGAGCCACCTGCAAGTAACCCTTGGTTAAGTCGAGCATTGAAATGAAGCGGGCTCTTCCCAGCCACTCAATGAGTTTGTCCAATCACAGCACCAGATAAGCACCAATCTTGTTATTTCAGTTTTTCCCTCTCCCACTAGTTGAACTTCTAATTAACTAACAATTACCCGCCATTACTAGTGATAGGCTTAAAATAACCATAAAAGAATCAAAACAACTGTAAACCAAATGATTTGTGATCTGGAAGTAGTAAAGGAAGTTAAAGACTACCAAGAGGTCTCAGCATGTGATTTTTTTGTATTCTGCACCAAGGATGGAATAATTTCCTGTCTCCCTTCTCAGCTCTTCTAACAGTTTTCATATCTGCAGATTTTGCAATTATAATTTAGCTTACTTTTATTATAATTTAAAAACTTATACATTTTTCTGTTGCGCATATATTTCTTTCTATGGTGGTGCTTTGCTGTCCTTAGATGGTAGGACATCTCTCTGTACGTCTCTCTTTACCGCTTTTTACCCTTGATTTTATTCCCTTATTTGTTCTCATTCTAGGCTACTAAATCTAAGACAAACATTCATGTACACAGCTAAGTTTTAATTATATATCCTGATTCCATATAACAATTTTGGCTGTGTTCTGTTAAATCTTTTTATTATTTACTTCATTACTATCTAGTTATTTTTATTATAATTACATTATTTACATCATAATTGCAGAATCTTGTTATTTTTACTATTATTTAATTACATATTTGTATTGTATATATATTCAATCTGTGTCCAGGAGTTTAAATCTTGTCTTATTTTACACATTCAAGTTCACTGTTCGTCCACATACCATCACTTGTGATTTCCCCAAACGTCATTTTTCAGAGAAATGTTTTGTTACATCCGTTCTTCATATTTCTCCCGCTTACACGTAATTTTCCAATGGTCACTTGCTTAATTTCTACAATTTTTAAAATTTATTTTTACCACAAAATTGTCTGCATCTTTTTCCCTGCATACATGCCTTTGTCTGCTCCTTTAAAGATCTTTAGACATTTTGTAATTTCTTTTACCAAGAATCATACTATATACTCTATAGGAAACAGCTGCTCTTATCATGTCTCTTTTGCCACATCAAGCAGCACAAATATAGCTTGCTAACTATTCTGTACAACAAAACCACTTAGGATCACTGAATGTTTCTGAACATTCAGAATTGTGGTATATATTTGCATTGAAGTAAAAATGCTTATGCTTTATTATTGGTACAGCTTGTGTTTTTATATAAACTTTAGAGTTTTTTTTTTTAACTGACAAAAAGAAGGTAAAGGTGCACTTGTCCTGCAGGAAGTTTTGGTTGTCATAACATTGTAGTGTCACACATTCACAGTGTCCATCAAAAAAAACTCAGTTTCTCAGACTGCCATTCAGCCTACAAACATGGAGAGCATGGACTACAACTCCCAACAAAACTCTTTTTTCCATTCAGCATCTACTGATTACTAACCGGCAACACCTGCGTTCAGTCAGACAGCACCTAATTAAAAGGGACTCTGATTATCAGTTTTGCCTTTGACATTCTGGTTGCCATTCACACTTGCATGGTTTTAACCTCAATTCTGCTTCACGTTTTGGATCATCTGTTACTATTAAATAAACCAACGCTGATCTGCACTTGCGTTTGTTTATCTCCATTACTATCGTGACAGAATACTTCGCCTCTATCATGAATACAGCAGAAGTAACCTCTCAGCGTTTTGAGGAGATAAGTTCCCGTGTAGAGGGTCTCATTCAATCTCGTTTTTCCTTTGTGACTGCTGGAAGGACCCACATGAATGTATTCGACACACTCTCCAAACCTGATAAATCATTTTGGAGATAGACTTACTGTAAGATGCATCCTTTTCTCCAAGAAACTCACTAGAGCTGAACTATATTATAATAATAGTTTTGCTCCAGAGAAACAACTCGAGGAGTTCCAGGAGTTAGCTCATTTGGGGGGGGGGCAGGATTGTGAATGAATTCTGTCATTCATTCAGTGTCCATCAAGAAACTAAATTACCCAGACTGCTATTTAGCCTACAATCATGGAGAGCATGGACTACAACTCCTAACAAAACTCTTTTTTCCATTCAGGATCTCCTGATTACTAACCGGCAACACCTGTGTTCAGTCAGACAGCACCTAATTAAAAGGGACTCTGAGTCTCTGTTCAGTGAGCGGTATTTCAGCTCTAGCC
This sequence comes from Leiocassis micropogon, assembly GCA_028565275.1. Classification (NCBI taxonomy): domain Eukaryota; kingdom Metazoa; phylum Chordata; class Actinopteri; order Siluriformes; family Bagridae; genus Leiocassis; species Leiocassis micropogon. Next base: position 16,180,845 of record JAOVVA010000010.1, on the reverse strand, counting down.
TGACATTACCAAGACATAGTTTGCCTGTGACATTTTGACTTTGACGATTTTTTTTTTGCCTTTGACATTCTGGTTGCGTCTTGCCCGATGTTTTTGACCTCCAGTTTTGGATTATTTGTTACTATTAAATTATTGCTGATCTGCACTTGCATTTGTTTACCTCCATTACTATTGTGAAATGTAGCAAAATTAATTTGGCAACATTATGGTTGTTGGAACCCCTCTTGGTATTAGATTGTCTCTTAACATTAGAATTGCTTTGCTAAAATGACACTTTTTTTTCCCTCAACTGAACTAGTTCATTGAAGTACCTATTTTTAAAATTTTTAAAGGCTAATTCAATGGGAGTTAGATGTTATGTGAACACCATATTACAAAACAGTACTAGGGTTTAAAAAAAATACTACCACCTAACACCAATATGATATACATCAGAGACTAGTTACTTTCTTTTCAGTTTTCCCTGAGACCGAGACTTTCTGACTAGTTAGCTATAAACAACTTTTATTTTGAAGTCAAATAAATCAACATTCAAATGCATTTACGAGCTGCAGCAAAATTACACACCAGCTGGAGTGAGGGCAGTAAAATAGTATTATTCAAAGAGAGAAATACATGTGATTATTTACAGTGATGTTAAAATATTTACATCGAGTTTAATCATGTAGCACTTTTATATTCATAAGAATACTCAAAGGCTAACAGACATTAAGACGTTTGGAAAGTTCAAGAGAGAAACAGAGAGATTCACAATTATACAGTACATGCAGCACAATTGTTAATTTTAAATTTGATACATTTTTTCTACTTTTTTCTTTGTAGCAATAGTTTTTTGTGATTGTACTTTATTATTATTACTACCTTTGCTTTTTGCTTTCCTACTTTTTCATGTTACGTCGCGGGTATTGCGGCAGGCAAACCCACAGACAACTTCTCCATGGGTTTCCAGTCAGGCAGGCTGCGGGGCCACCCTCACGTGCGATTGCTAGGCAACGCCGCTATGATGGCAATCAGGGGGACGCACGACACCTGGACACATGTCTATATAGGCCCCCAACACAAAGCAACAGACGTATGGTCATTTAGGTAGCACCAGGTCTAGGAGCGTTGCTCCAGTATAGAGAAGAGAACAGATAAAAGTGAAAAGAAAAGTAAAAACTGAAAAAAGAGAGAAAAAATCATAAGAAAAGGGAAAACTGAAAAGAAAAGATAAACATGAAAAGAAAATAAAAAAGATAAAGGTCAAAAGAAAATAGAAAAGTGGAAAGACAATAGAGAAGGATTAAGCCTGTCTCGAGGGGACAGGGGACTTCTTGGTTGTATTTACATATGTTGGATGTTTGTCTTTTGTTTCGTTAGTGATTTTCTGTTCAATTAATAAACCCACGTTATCTCCACTGGGAGTGAGTGGGCGGAGCGCGTTTGAGAGCGAGTGCGAATGTGGTTCGGCGTTCTATCTCAAACGTTTCTTTATTTCATTTTTGTTTTCTTACATTTCCAAAAAAGGGAAAGAACTTTTCTCATTAAATTAACATCATGCAGGGACCTCACCAAACCTCTGTGAGTCAGAGGTTTCGGCGTGGAGCGTCAGCTTCAGCGTGTCTGCCGGAGGGCATGGTGTCCGCGAGTTCCAAAACTTTTGACCACCTATCCACCGTCACGGGCTTAGAATCGTGTGCAGCATGAGTGTGGAGGACTGCAGTCTGGCCGCATACAGGATGAACAGCTCGGTAGTGCTTTTCCTAAGCACCATGGAAAAGGCGACAAAGCTGGTAGTAAATGGCATAGACATAGCAGGGACTCACTACAGTGTACTTTTTATGTGTATATGCGCCAACTTTACCTGTAGAGAGACTGACTTTTTTAGACAAGCTGTGCAAGATTCTAGAAACCTGTAACTTTGATGATTTTTATTGGTGGGTGGAGATTTTAACTGCACCACTGCGGACATGGACTGTAACCACATAAAGAACCTCATATATGCCCTCCTGTAGACGACTTTTGTAAATACTAGAAAAACATCAGCTGTGCGACACATTTCCATGAGTCTGACAAACAGTACACTTGGACTCATGCTAGTAATAACACCATCTCCCTCGCACAGTTAGACAGGTTTTATGGTTTTAAACACCAACTAAGCATCATTAAGAGTCACATCAACCCAGTCAGTCTCTCTGCCTGATTTTATGTAAGGCCAAATTTAACATCATCAAACCAAAAAGCGCATAAACAAGCGTTTAAAGACAATTTTACTTTTTTTGGAATAATTTTAAAAAAGAGAAGTCTGATTTTAAAACACTGCAGCACTGGTGGGATTTTGGTAAAATCCAAATTAAACAGTTGTATCGACAGCACACTCTCAATGTCACTAAACTTTTAATCAGTCAATATGTAAGTTACAAAAAGAAATCACAGATCTCCAATCACCATCCTCTAATGCAACCCTTATTTAGACCCTCAAACAAAAAAGACAGAGGCTCTCTGATCTCCTGGAATCCAAGGTGCTCTTGTAAGAGCTCGCTTACAAGACGCCAATCAAATGGACGCACCTTCCAAAACATCGCAAACAACTCTCTCTCTGATACCCTGATCCATTCTGGTATAACCAACCTAGGACAGCTAGTAGATCTAACGGGGGCAAACTTTCAAAATTTAGAAAAAGCGGTGGAAAAGATTTGCGTGAGATTCTAGCACAGCACTTTGAAAAATGGAAAAGTCTTCTCTCACAAGAAGAGAAAGATATGCTGAGAAAGTTCTGTGAGAGAAAGGAAGAACCAGATGAAGGAGACCCTTTCCCTGACCTCACACTCTCTCCAAACCTAGAAGAACACACGGGTCATTTTTTAAACTGCGCAAACATCCAAATGTCTTGGGGAAAAATCTTTTTAATACTTGTGTTCTTGTAAGTTCTTAATAAAAGGTTTTTTCATGGTTTGTTTTTTTTTTCCCCCCGATTTTCTCCCTAACTCCGGATGATAGGTCGAGCACTTTACCACTGCGCCACTTGGAGGCCCATGGAAGAGTTGATACACATTGACGTTCTGTCCTCAGATTAAACGAGGAAGAACAGCCAAGGTGCAGATCACTGTACAAGCCACCAGTAGCTAAAAGATCTGGAGACTTACAGTGAAGAATTTTACATGGTATTTTAGAGGTCAATGCTTTTACCTCATGTCTCTACCCTAAGTCAAGGATATCCTTTTTGTGCACAGAAAGGGACCATCTTTCATGCTTTTGCAGAGTGCTTCAGACTGCAAACACTGTTTATTGTTTTAAAAGACCTATTTATTGGTTTTAACAATTTTTTTACACTACAGTCCTTTATCCTAGGCGTAAAATACACTCAGAAAACAAGAGAAAAAAGTCAGCTACTAAACTACATTCTGGGCCAAGCAAAAATGGGTATATACTTAAGTTGAAGAAACAAAATTGAACAAAAAGGAAATTATAGTGTGGTAGCAGCAACAATTGCATTAATAAAATCAAGGGTTTTAATTAATTATTTCTTTTCCAAGAAAACAGAAAATCTTACTACCTTTGAGAGAATTTCATTTTTTAATGGAGCTCTGTGCACTTTGATTGAAACACCATGTTTTAAAGGCTTTTTAAATTTATTTATTACAGTCATTTACTTACTTATTTATTTATTAATTCAGGTGATGTTCCTTACATTTTAGTAAAAATGCTCCCTTGAATACCAAATAACTGTAAACAAAAGTCTTTTGTAAATTCTCTCTCTCTCTCTCTCTCTCTCTCTCTTTCTCACAACCAGTGGCTGACCCACTTTGGTGGACATTTCTATTGTACAATTAATAATATCTTGATTTTCCTTTTTTCATCTGTTTCTACATGGCCCAAGTTCTCACTTACCTCATACATTTTCTTTGTTCTATGGCTGCTGCATCACTGTTGCATTTCACATAATGTTGCATGGGTTTTGTTGTATTCTCTCTTAATCAAGTTTGTTAGCCCCGGACTGTTCTTATAAATAGTGATAAATTGTTAATTTGATCAATTGTTTTGAGAAACTTGATGCAAATATTGTAACTTTATCTGCTCTGTGCATATATAATTTATTGCTGTCAGGGGTATCATAGGGGGATCACCAATGACAGGAAGGCCCTTGTAATTCTGAAATGAAATCTGACATATCAATAAAGGAAAAGGGCCCAATGAGACAACTTATGTATAGTGGCCAAAACTCTGTGCTATACACTTGCTGCCCAACATGGAGTTAGGTGATTTGGCTGGTAAGGAAGGTAGGCCCTATTTCTGTGTCAGTTGTACCACCTGAAATAGATTTTGTCACATGCACCTGTTTCACTTTTACACTGCCACACTGAAATATGCTGAGTCTGAGCTATGCCGTGTAAGGTGTATGGTTAGTGTTAGACAAAATGGCTGGGTATGTGCAATTGGACATCTAGTGTTTCTACACAAAACCAATGGCCTAATTTTGAGTCTTTTACTCCAAGCTTTTATGAAAATTTGCCAGCTATTTTATTTATATAATTCCTGTTATAATTTTATTCATATAATTCCCAATGTCCCGATGTTGTGTTTTGTGTTGCACTCTAAATTGTGTGTTGGTGATAGCCTGAGATACAAGCACAAAAAATAATTGTTGCTCTTAGGTCCAAGTAATAAATGCTATATACAAATAGATAAAGAGACCTTGTACAGAAGCAGCAACTTGCAGGAACAAAGCACAGATAAGAATTACTTTGTCTTATTACAGCACTGGGTGCTCTTCCCTATCCACCACCTGGGACAAATAGTCCCCAACCCTCTGTCCAACATCACTCTGACAAAAAGGGGGGGGCGGGGGTGGAGTTAGGAGAATGCAACACCGAGCCCCCACACAAAAGCACATTTATTTTGCAGAAAGTTTACCCATATGACTCCATTCACTGGACCATATCTGGTGCCTCATTTCCCACCTTCCAGTGGATGGCTGATGTAAAAAAAAAATAGATACAAGCTTACAATAATAGTCAACCAGTGCCAGGAACTGCCTCACCCCTTTTTGGGTTTGGGCAGATCACAATCACACTTGTTTTGTCAATTTGGGGATGCGAAGAAATTAATCCTGCATAGCACCCCAGAGAGAGACTAACAGAGGTGAGCGAGCAGTGCAGGTCCCAGCTCAGGATAAAACTCATGATATTTAAAACGCCAGGTGTTCAGGGTACAGAGGCTTCTGATACCTCTTGGCAAAGAGGGGTAGATGACATAAAATAACTACTCAGGACTCTGCATGGCATCCAGCAATGAGGCAAAGCGCTCACAATACACCTGGACACTTGCCGAGCTGCACTGCCAACCGAGCCCTGAAGGCCCTGTTTGATCTGTTAGCCCTGAAGGCCCTATTTGCTCTCTTAGTATTAATAATCCTGTTTGTTTTGAATGCTCTGAGAGGCCACCTGAGTCATGACCTGCACTGCTTGAGCCATGCCAGATGCCTTCTGAGCAATCTGAGTCATGCCTGGCCCTATCTCAGCCAGATTCTGCAGCCTCTCCCAGCAGCTGCCATTTCTGCTGGCTGTATTTGAGAGAGGTGCATTAATCCCACAACCTGGCTGTGTAGACATCATGTGCGCTCCGCCACCTGAGTTTGAGGATTTTGTGCTTGCTCTACTGCCCGGGTTCAAGGACTTTGTGTTTGCTCTGACACCTAGGTTTGAGTGCTTGCTGTGCCTTCTAGACATTGTGTTTGTTTCGCTGCCCAGGTTTGAAAACCTTGTGTTCAATCCACCACCAAAATTCAAAAACATCGTGTTCTCTGCGTCATCCAAATTTGAGGACATTGTGGTTGCTCTGCTGCCAGAGTTAAAAGATTTCACGTCACAGTTCTGTCTTTGTGCCAAGCCATAGTTCCATCTCCATGCCAAGGTTCTCTCTCAAACTAGTTTTTATGCTGATTTAGATAATAGCCATGCTAAGCACTGAACTGTAACCAATGCCCTTCAACCCTCTGTGTCGGAAAACTTTTTGCGGGTGGTCTGAAAGACTTTGGGGGTGGACCCAGACCACAGATGGTACTCCAAAGTAGCACCTTTTGAGATGGGTTATGTGAGGGATAACTCCTGGAGGGTGCCTTGTGCCCATGGACTCTTTGTGTTTCATGTTCGTGTTTGGACTTCATTTCCCAGGTTGCACTATGTCATGTCAATTGTTTTCACATTGCAACTAGTTGTTTGCCCTAATTTGTATCCTTATTTAAGCTCTTTTGTTTAGTTTGTCAATATCTCAGATCTAAGCTATAATGTTCTTTTTCTGCTGCTTTTGTTCTATTACATTTACTGTTCTAGTGCATGTGTTGTGTTTTTGTTGCTTCTGTTCCTTTTTCACTTAAATTAAAGTCTGCACTTGTGCTATAGTATGTCTGCATCCCCTCAGTTTTGACACCAAGATGACCAGGCTGGTCCGGGTTCGATTCCTGGCCAGGCTCGATTCATGTCTCTGTCTGCATGAAGTTTGCATGTTCTCCCCATGCTTGGTGGGTTTCCTTCAGGTACTTCGGTTTCCTCCCACAGTCCAAAGATATGCAGGTTAGGCTAATTGGCGCTCCCAAGTTGCCCGTAGTGTTTGAATGGGTGTGTGAATGGGTGTGTGAGTGTGTGCCCTGCAGTGGATTGGCACCCTGTCCAGGGTGTACCCTGCCTCATGCCCTAAGCCTCCTGGGATAGGCTTCACGTCCCCATGACCCTGAATACAGGATAAAGTGGTATAGACGATGAGTGAGTGAGTGAGTGAGTGAGTGATGACCAGGCTCCTCCAATCACTGTGAGCATCTATGTCAAGTCTTGAGTTAATCTTGAAACACATTTTTGGTGGTCAGACAACTGTTATTGGCAGCTCCATATAATCACAGCTAAAAGAATTTTAGTGCTCTATGAGTAACTTGGCAACCTGTGCTCTCTGGGATGGTGAGAGTTGTCCTCCATCTCCAGATCCACAGGAGCTGCATCTCGGAGCTGCATCTCACAGGAATTCAAGTGGCAATCCTGAAATGCATCTCCTCTATCCTTTCACCTAAGCTCACAATCGATTTCTGCAACTTGCCATATGACCACAAATGGTCCTTGACCCTTTGTGAATAAGTTCAAAGTTGTTGAGTGGGTCCTCGTTCAATTCCCACGTTGGGGCTGTGTGCATGGAGTTTACATGTTCTCCCTGTGCTTGGTGGGTTTCCTCCAGGTTCTCCAGTTTCTTACAAAACATGTAGATAAGACTAATTGGCGTTTCCAAATTGCATGTAGTGTGTAAGTGTTGACTGGAAGTGCTACTACAGTTGTAAAAATGGGAATAAATCCCTGATCCCTAGTTGGACTACAGAGGTTTCTAGATAGTAGTCTGTGTTATAAAGATTAAATTGCAATTGCAACTGTGTCCTGCATAATTTGGTAAATTTTTAATACTTGGAAAATATGGATGGGATAGCGCAACATTTGACTGAATCTATTAAGTATCAATAACGTTCACCTTATTGAAGGCATGGCTCAGTGTCACAAACTGCCAAAAGGGAAATTTCCATGGGCAATTGGCACCAAGGGTGGAGGAAAAGAGCTCTCCCCTTACTTGCAGTGAAAAGAGCGTTTCCCTTACTTGCATCTGATTTCAAGAGGCCTGGCACTGCCACTCTAGCCAATGCTGTGCAGTTCATGCAATACCTTTCTCTATTGCAGGACCCATCCAAAAATCCCTTTTTCAATGCCAGAAAACTTGTCCACTTTAGCTTTGATCATGGTGTGCATTAATCATGCAATTGACAACCTTGCAATAGCCACAAGATATATTTCTGTCAGAATTTCATTAACTTTATTTAAAGTGCCATTATTATGCTTTTTCAAATATTATCTTTCATGCAGTGTGGCATGTAGCTGTATGTGAACATAAACTATCTGCACTATCTGTGACGGTGACAGTGCATGATAAATTAAGTTTTTGTCTATTAAAAAAAAGAGTCGGCTCACATTCGCCTAAACGAGTCGTTAGCAAATCTATTTTTACTCTGT
>JAOVVA010000010.1:16156693-16166826 GCA_028565275.1 Leiocassis micropogon | reverse complement strand
TTATTATTATTATTATTATTATTATTATTATTATTATTATAACCACAATTGCAAGGACAGGCAGCAAATATAGCATAAATATTAGCCTGCCTACCACTGATTCTCTGACACACATTATATGTTGCCTTGCATTCTTTTTCTGTAGTTGGTTTTTCTGGGCATTATGAAAAGAAAAGAAACATTAATTAAATATTTATGCAACAACGTTCATTGCTGTACATTTAACACATGTTTTCACTAAGGTGAGCAGTGTTATAAGAATATTTTGATGCAAAACATTTTTTACACCACATTTAAAGAACACTGTTTTATAACTTTATACATACATTACCCTTTTGAAAACTTGAAAACTACAGTACTTTATACCTAATACCACTGTATTTGTTTGTCTGTTTGTTTGTTTGTTTTGACTACAGGCATTGGTTATGCCACCCAAGTTATAGTAGCCTTGTTAAATATCTATTACATAATCGTTTTGGCCTGGGGAATCTTTTATCTGTTCTTCTCTTTCTCTTGGGACCTGCCGTGGTCCTCCTGCAACAACACCTGGAACACAGGTGTGCTGATTTCGATTTATTTATCATTACTTATGTGCCACTTAATGCAGCAGTGCAAAATGACAGAATTCAAATTAACTTTTAAGATTGTGTCTTTCATGAATTGTGCTAATAGCAAATTATATTATTTAGATACTTGCATGGAATTTCAGCGAAGAAATTATTCTATCGTTCAAAGTCATCTGAACAATGCAACTTCTCCAGTCATTGAATTTTGGGAGTGAGTACAATGGTGTTTTATTAGATTTTTTTAACCTCACCCACACTTCTCTTATAAATAGCTCTTTGTGTGTTTGAGGCTAAACAGGGTACTGTGTTTATTGCTCAAAATATTTAAAAGAAAAGCTTTAATCATGTGTTTAAATGATAATGGTTGTTTTGCCATGTTTAATTAGGGCTATTTATTTCATTTTCTGGCTGTGTGAATTGCATGTGAAAGGTTCCCAGGAGAGGCTACATGGTGTACAGAGAATCCTCTGTAAAAGGCAGTGGAATTAGATGTAATCACATAATAGAATAATTCTCATAATTTGGCTTTTCCCAAAAATGTCTTTGATGCTGTCTCTTCCCCATTTGCACTTTGTAATTTCTCTGTTGTGTATGTTCAGGAGAAGAGTTCTGCGTATCTCCTCAGGCATTGATGAAATTGGAGAGCTGCACTGGGACTTGGCTCTCTGTCTGCTTCTTGCCTGGATACTTTGTTACTTCTGCATTTGGAAGGGTGTCAAGTCCACTGGGAAGGTGAGCTGAGGATCATGGGGTTAAAGAATCGGTACAAAAAAAGGAAAAATTACATATAGTATTGGTAACAAAAAAAAATCCATGCTAGTTCGTGAACAGAGATGAGCATTTATGCATCTTTGTACCTGTGACTTCCCAGGTTGTTTATTTTACTGCAACCTTTCCATACGTTATGCTGCTGATTCTACTAATCAGAGGGATTACTTTGCCAGGGGCATCACGTGGGATACAGTTCTATCTTTACCCTGACCTGGGACGTCTGGCAGACCCGCAGGTATTCAGCTCCACTCAAATAACATGGATTTAAACTTGCTATACATCTATATAGATCTACATAGATGTATGCTAAGATTTTGTATAGGAGTTTTTAAAAAATGAACCCTATTTCTAAATGTTGGGTTTCACTGCAAAGTGATATTAAGCCAACCTGTCAGTTTTGACAAATTAGTTGAATGAATAAGGTATTATTATTAGATGAATAAAAAGGCATTATAAATGAATGAAAAAGATACTGTGCATGTTTTCCATGAATCATGGAAGTAATACTCCATGAGTGATGATGCACAAATGCCAAAATATTATGTCAAAATTGGTTTTATCCTATCATTGTGATTTTTGTATTTTGCAAAACACTATAAATTCACCTCCCATGTTTTTGGCAGAATTAATAAATTCTGCAGTTTTTTGTAATTATACAATTGTATCAACAATGCATTGGATTCAATAAAATACAGTGTGTTTAGAGTTTGTTTTTAATTACAAGGATTGTTGAAGATTATGAGATCTTTAAAAAAAATAAAATACAAAAAGTTTAGTTGCATCTTCAGCTTCCTCCTATACCAGTTTCAGTTTCTCTTTGCTACCGTGACAGACATTATCACAAAAATCTATGACTATGGCAACTGCAATAAAAATCAACAGACTGTAAACCTTCTTCTTTTTGTTCTTCTTCTTCTTCCATTGGTTTTAACATTCTCCAAAAGTCCATTAAAAACATTCAGGACAGCCACTAATTTGCCCAGCTGGTAGTTTCACTTCACTGATAGAGAAATACATATATTGATAGAGAGATACATATTTTTACTATGAAATGCAGTTGTTCACTATCATGTTGACCAAAACATGTAAATTCTAAGATATTAAAAGAAGAATATGTACAGTATCATAGATAACTTTGTGAGCCTGAGGGAAAATAAGTTGCCAGATTGAGTAAAAGTCAACGACAATGTCAAAGACATTTATAGCATTTTGCAGTAAAACTCGTCATGCTCCATAAAGCCACTTGTCCTTAGCCACATATGAAGCTGGGTCCTTCTAAGTCCTTCTGAGATGTTTTCTTTAACTTTTACACTGGAGAGGATTGCCCAGGTGTTTATCATACCCTAAAGCTGGCCACCCTGCATGAAAACATTGTTTGTTTCATCTCTCTGGGGTGTCCTGCTGTGCACTTTGACCTCTGCTTCAGTTTCCCCATCTGTTACAAAATGTGGGTTCCAACATGGGAAGAAAAACAATGAAGAGTCCAAATAAAAGGACACACCAGTTCAGTATTTATGTTTAAACATTTGTTCTCTCTTCTTTATAATAAATGTTTTTTATACTAATAAATTAAATTATGTTTAAAATGGACACAGTATGTTCATGTCTCATTGACTTTTCATTACAATTACAATGAATATAATCTGATAGAGTAAAGTTATGTCTAACTTCAATACATTCCCAACACATGCATTTACATTTGTAGTCAAAATTCTTTTCTACTTTTGTGTTTGATATAAAAATAACCTTAAACCTTTAATAATTAAACTCCACTTTAATGTGTTGTTCCTTATTTTCGAATAAATAACCTGCAACATTAAGGTTTGGAATTTTTGATTTTTCTTTGAACTTTCCCAGGTGTGGATGGATGCAGGAACACAAATCTTCTTCTCTTATGCTATATGTCTGGGCTGCTTGACAGCCCTGGGAAGCTACAATAAATACAACAACAATTGCTACAGGTGAGACCATTGAAAGAGTGACACAAGTCAATACAGTACAGGGGTGTCATACAAGTACTGGGAATTATGTGTCAAATATAGATACAGATAAATATATAGAAGTGGGAAGTGTCAGGTCAAATATGAACTCAAGTATTGAGAATTATATATAATTGATTTTTTTTTCTCACAGAGATTGTGTGGCTTTATGCTTCCTGAACAGTGGTACAAGTTTTGTAGCTGGATTTGCTATTTTTTCTATCCTGGGTTTCATGTCTTTTGAGCAGAATGTCCCGATTTCAGAAGTAGCAGAATCAGGTATGTTGTTTTTTTGTAATAGTGGACTTTGTTTGGTGCTTTAAACATAAACATAAACATGATCTGATTTCATTAAAATGTATAAAAATTATATATATATATATATATTATTATATAGGCCCAGGATTGGCTTTTATTGCTTATCCACGTGCTGTTTCCATGATGCCGTTCTCTCCTTTGTGGGCTTGTTTCTTTTTCATCATGATTGTGCTGCTTGGCATGGACAGTCAGGTAAAACACAAAAATGCAATCAGTTGCTGAATGTGTAAAAGTAATGACTCAAACATGCTCTGCTGTTACAATGACTTCATTTGCCCCTTTGTTTTGTCCGTCAGTTTGTCTGCGTGGAGAGTCTGGTAACAGCAGTAGTTGACATGTACCCATCAGTGTTCCGTCGTAAATATCGTAGAGAACTCCTCATCCTTGTTGTGGCCCTCTTATCTTTTCTCACGGGATTGATCATGCTGACAGAGGTATGGCACTCAGTGTTTTTGCATATTTAGGGGCTAGACAATTGAACTTTTACAGATTACAAGACATTGACATATTAAAAGGAAATATTGGATGATGTGGACTATCAGCCAGGATGTCAAGTCTTAAATAAAGTCAAAGTTCTCTCTCTCTCTCTCTCTTTCTCTCTTACATAGGGTGGAATGTATGTCTTCCAGCTATTTGACTACTATGCAGCCAGTGGGATGTGCCTCCTCTTTGTTGGCATTTTTGAGACTATTTGCATTGCCTGGATTTATGGTGAGAATTTATAAAATATCCAAATTTTTTCCTGTTAATTATCTATTTATTTTGCATTTTCTGATAATCTTTCAGGGTAAAATACTAAGTCACTAAAATAAGGGGCTGCATCATCTTGCAATAGAAATTGCATTAGAAGCATGAAGTTCTTAAAGCTAGGGTGCAGAGCAAGAAAGAAGCTAGGGTGTGCTGCAGCTAGGGTGTGCTGCAGGCACAAAGTCCTTGAAGCAAGGCACCAGGTGAAGCAGGATGTTCATAAGGTCAGACAATAGAGGTATCTGGGCGTCCTTGGTGCCGGACAGCATAATTTGTTTATAGCAGGGAGTAACTCTGGGTTAACATGGGAGAATTCTGGATTAGCTGAGCATGTTTCTGAGTCAGCATGGCATGACTCATGGTAAACATAGCATGACTCTGGATTAACAGGGCAAAGCTCTTGATTAACAGGGCGTGATTGTGGAAAAAAACAGGACTTAATTTAAGGTAGGACCTGTCATAAAAATAACCAGCTAACAATACTATGAAAAAAAAAAAAAACAGAGACAAGAGCGAAGTGTAAATAATGACTATGATAACTAGAGAATTGCAAACACCTGAAAATGCTGAATAATGAACAGGTGAAGTGAGTGAATAACACTGAAAACAAAAAACACATAGACAATACTGAGTACCCCATACTGCTTCTACAGGATTCCAAATGGTAAGTTGCAGCCAGGTGCTGCTAATCATCGGCCCTTGATTAATTGATCTTCAACAGGTGTGCAGATCTATATAAAAAGAGACATTTTGGCAGTTTGCTGGACCGGAGCATTCAGGTATGTTCACACAATGTCAAGAGGAAAAGACATAAGCTATGGCCTCTGAGAAGCATTTGTTGTACATCAGTCTGGAAAGGGTTACAAAACCCTTTCCAAACAATTTGGACTTAACGTTCTACAGTGAAAAATGATTCACAAGTGGAAAGCATTAAAGGCAGTTGTCAATTTTAACAAGAGCATACATCCCAGCACATTCACCTCAAGATCAGACTGTGCAATGCTCAGAGAAATACAAAAAAAAAAAGTACAACTCAGACCCTATGGGCCTCACTGAGCATGGTATATGTAAAAGTCGATGGCAGCACAATTAGAAGAAGAATGAACAAGTACAGTTTGTTTCGAAAGTTGCCTGTGTAAAAAGAACATGGCTGAGATTCAAAAAACTGCCTCTGAACACACAAAAAAAATAATAATTCAGCAGAAACACCTTATACCCAATCAAGCACAGTGATGCCGGTGTGATGATTTGGGCTTATTCTGCAACCACAGAACCTGAACAGCCTTCAGTAAATAAATACCAGAGTACTATAAAGGCAAAAAAAAGTTAGATGTTGTTGTTCATATGAGGTTGTATTTGCCTAAATTTGTACCTGCTATGATCAGGTCATTTTATGTTTTTACACAAAAACACATATAATTTATAGAGGAGGTAGTAACTTTTGAACATGACTGTAGGTGGGAAACATTAGATAGCAAGTGAATATTTTGTCCCTGAAGTTGATGTGTTGAAAGCAAAAAAAAAAAAAAAAAAAAGGGCAAATGCAAAACCTTGGTTTTTGGCACTATTTTGTTTGCTTAGATTGGTTACATTGAGCTAGCACAGACATCAAATATATATATTGTTATTTATCACAAAATAACTTCTATAAAATGCATTTATTATAAAGAAGATATTAAGGGATACTAAGGTCAATTGAACTTGAACTGTAAAAATGACAGAATAACAAATAATTTGTTGAGGCTTAACTTTAAAAATAGGTTTGCCCTTGTTGCCATTCAATAACATAGGAATGGGCTCCAGCCAATCACTAGAGGGCCACAGAGACTTTTTTTGGCTTTACTGTTGTCTCCCTTTCACAACGGACATAGAAAAAAAGATAATTTGGTCATGTTTTATATACGTATAATCTGATTGTATAGACATTATTAATATTATAGTCCAAAAATCATTTTTAGGTGCTGATCGTTTTTATGACAATATTGAGGACATGATTGGTTATCGGCCTGGGCCTTACATTAAGTACTGCTGGCTGTTCCTGACTCCAGCCACGTGTTTTGTAAGTTTTTAAAATTTGTACCTTATATGTCTGTTTTTAATGTTGATGTTTAAAAGTACTAGATTGCTACTAAAACTTTCCACTAGCCACTCTTCATTTACCATTTATTTGTATTTAAAATATTTTGTCCCTCTAGGGCACCTTTGCTTTCTCCTTGATCAAGTATACTCCACTAAAGTACAACAGTGAGTATGTGTATCCATGGTGGGGTTATGCACTGGGCTGGCTCCTGGCTTTGTCCTCCATGGTCTGTATTCCCCTATGGATTGTGTATAAGATGGGCACTGCCAAAGGAACACTAAAAGAGGTGGAAACACAACTTCAACATACAAAGCAGCAATGCCACAATTGCTTTTACTTCTTCTACTACTTATTCCTTTTTTCTATTCTTAGAGATTTCAAGAGCTGACCACACCATCCCCTGATCTGCCCATAACACGACAGGAGCAGGAGAAACTACATGTTATCTTTACTGCTGATGGGGAAGGTCTTCCTCAGAGAAGAGCTTCTACCAAAGATGGATACTCTCTTGTGACTGAGAAGGAATCGCATTGCTGAATTCTTTAATGCCAAGAGACACCATGGAGCACTCCATGTTTCATCCTTGGAGTCCTTACATTAATACCTCACTCTGTGGATGACAGCCAAACAACACCAAACAGAGTGGCTGTGAAACTGTTTTTTGTAATGTGCTTTGGATCATAGATAAGGCTATGTCGCCCTCTGTGGGCACTTTTTGATTAACATCTATTTTCTCTAGTGGTGTGGGCCATTTTCCTATTTGTAAGCAGAGCAATTTTTTAACCATCAAAGGTTGCCAAGCCAGTGTGGGTTTCTTTGGCTCACAGGTTCTCTGCCTTTTCCTTGCATGTTCAAAAACATGACAGTAGATGGTGGTGGATTGGTATTTGAAATGGCTTGGTTATGCTAAATTAGCATAGTTGTGATTAGTGTTGAATGGTTGTGTCCAGTAATGGGCTGGTATCCCTTTCAAGGGGTGTTTCCATCCTTGTGTGCAGAGTTCTCTGGATTGTCTCTGGAACTACTACAAACCTGACCGGATAAATGAGTTACTGAAGATGAATGTATGAATAAACATTAACTAATACTTTTATATTAACCTGGGCATTAGGGAATGAATGTGAATGAAGATTGAATGTGGCTTATTATTTTACATATTTTGGTCCTTTTCCCCTTTCCCTCAGCTGTGTTTATATAGTCTGCTGTTTATCATAGTTGGTTGTTAGTAAAAAAAAAAGAAAAAAAAGGCAAATATCTGGAAGTACATTGTATAAATATTATGTACAAGATTTTGAAAATTGTTGATACGTTTTACAGATTTCAATATTTTTTAATTAATCAGTTCTATGTATGCAATGAGTGTGTGAGTGTGTGTATGTGTGTGTGCCCTGCGATGGATTGGCACCCTGTCCAGGATGTACCCCGCCTCATGCCCTAAGTCTCCTGGGACAGGCTCCAGGCCCCCTGAATACAGGATAAAGCGGTATAGAAGATGAGTGAGTGAGTGAGTGAGTGAGTGAGAGTTCTATGTATGTGTGGCTGTTTTTTGTTTAATTCTAATTTTGCATGTTAATAGTTGGAATTCACTGTTCAGTAGAAGTTCACTGAGTAAAAAAGGAAGGCAGCAACAACAAAGATTTAGGATTTCAAATGGAGCTTTAAAAAACTCTGAAATTCACTTACATTTTTGCAATTACCCAACTGGCTCGATGATTTTTGCAATTATAATTTTAGTTAAAGTTAAGTTATATAAGTTATAATCTTATTTCAGTATGTATCACAAAACATAATACAGTCAATTATTATGACATAAAATAATAATAATTATTATGACATAAAATAACATACATTGTGGTAATTGTAATCAGTAATACAAGTGACTGTGTGTATGTGTGTGTGCCATTCGATGGTTTGGCACCCTGTCCAGGTTGTACCCAGTCTTGTCCCCGGGGATAGGCTGCAGGCCCCAGCGACTCTGTATACAGGATAAAGTGGTATAGACAGTGAGTGAGTGAGCAATACAAATGATATTTTCCAGTGAGCAAAGTTGTCAACAGAACAAACACAACTATTCATTAATGAACTATTAATTAAACCCCTAATTATAAGCAAAAACGCTGCAATTAAAGCAAATCTGAAAGTACAATCTTACCCTAGATTAAGCCAAACATTTATAAGAAGAAGAAGAAAAAGAAGAAGAATGATAATAATACTTTTGATTTGGTTCATAAGTAACAATTGCTGATACTATGTGCAAGAATTACACCATTATTGCAAATGTGTGTACCACCTTCTGATGAAAAAATGTGCTTCTCTTTTTACATGCAGTACATGTAATCTTTTTTTGTTTTTGTGTAGATATTTAAATCAAATAAATGATTGTTGTGTGGGGGGAATAAGGTAAGGCACACACACGTTTTACGGTGGTGTAAATCTCAGTGGGGCCCGCAGGAATTATTGATTTTTTATGGTTATTAGCCTTTTGGCTGGTTAATTGAACTGAGTTTAGACTAAATAACTACTATATATATACTATATATGTATAAATAATTAAACCTAATGTGTTCTATCAGTTTAATCGTCAGATGAAACTATTGTATTGTCCCAGATTGTGAACACTTAACCAGCACATCTGTATAGTTGAACATCCAATTTCAGACTTAGGCTTTCTTTTTTGTTTAAATAAACTGTACTCTCCTTGAAAGGATTTCCACTAGATCTGAAGCAAGGCTGTAAGGATTAATGTTTATTTAGGCACAAGAGCATTGCACTGCAGTTGGGTGAGGTGGTCTGGCATACAGTCTGTCTTTTAGGTGATCCCAAATGTGTTTATTGGGGTGGAGGTCAGGAATCTGGAGCTTGCTTTGTGTACTGGGGCATTGTCATGCTGGAACAGGTTTGGGCCACCTGGATCCAGTGAAGAGAAAGTGCACTGCTACGGAAAAGTCTCCATATTCAGAGGATTCAGGGTCTTTTTGCTACCTCGTAATCAGGATCTTCACACTTGTGGAATTTGGAAGTTAAATCAAGATTCAGAAAGCATGCTTTGCATTTAGCTAGCTGTAGAACTGAAAGTTAAAAAAAAAAACATTAGACTGACCATGAAGTGTAAAAGCAACACTTTGAAACCAGGTGCGCATACCAGGCATCAACCTATCAATTGGTGCTAACAAGTGCAGCAATGCCCCCTGCGTTCCCAGATGAATATCCTCTGAAGAGACAAAATATCCAACACTGTAGTCCTTCCCACAGGCATGCCTGAATTCTCAAGTTTAATAGGGTCTGCACATTGTGCTGGACAGGACATGTTGCGAGGATGCCCAATGACAGAAATTTTGTAAGGACAACTCTCCAGATGTGCTCACAAAGGAGGAACAATGCAATGATGCAATACAAGGATGCCCTTCACATGAGCCTGAAAAAAGCTGACATTTTACCATCATCTTGGGATAGACCTCCTGGGTGTGAGCATGGCAAAAAGCAAACAAAAGTTTCAAGTTTTATTGTCATATGCGCAATAAAAAAAAACATGTTTCCCCCCGTAGAATTCTTTCTTTGCTGTGCCCAATAAATGCCATGAAAAAAATTAAAATAAAATAAATATATATATAAAAAGAATAGACATAAAAAAGAAATATTAAACATAGAATTAAAAGCAGAATATGAAAATAT
>JAOVVA010000010.1:16130547-16152199 GCA_028565275.1 Leiocassis micropogon | reverse complement strand
TTAAGTGTGACAAACATGCAAAAGAATAAGAAATCAGGAAGGGGGCAAATAGTTTTTCACACCACTGTATATATATTTTTATTCACAATGAAGTTCACTGACTTTCTGACCTTAGAAGTCATTCTATAGCTGTGGCCATATTGTTCGACACAAAACAATCCAACCTTCAGAATTCCTCAGTTCACTGGGTCTAAATGATCTGCTGTGGAATTTAACTTATTATAATATCTGTTAGAAGTACAGAACATTAAAACCATTTTAATATTCTGGGTACCCCTTGTGCTTCTGGGGTGGCTCTGGCCTCCTCCACAGGGTCTCTGGTTGTGTGCTATGGTGTCTGGCACTAGGACGTTAGCAACAGATCATTTGGGTGCTGTAGGTCGCGGGGTGGGGCCTCAGTCGATCGGAATTGTTTGTCTACTATAGGTTCTCGATCGGATTGGGAATTGGAGAGTTTTGATGCCAGGTCAGCAGCCTTGGGCTCTTTGTGGGCTGTGGTGCACTGGGAGTTCTGGTACCTTTCTATTGTGGCCAGCATCAACTATTTGGTGATTTGTGATGCGTTGGCTTTTTTGTGGCATCGGACTGAATTGGCTGCCGATTTGTCGCCATGAGCTTGTATGTGCTCATGGTCTTGTCAAAAATTCATTTTCTTTTCATGTGACGCATTCAAACAGGATAAGCGAAGCCTACGATTTTACTCGAATATACTGACGTATCTCCCGGATATGATGTCAAGTTTTGCATAACATCCACTCTCGCTCTTTTGATGGTTTTCAGCTTTCTCCTTCTGCACATTGTATTGTTGAATGGTGTATAGCGATATGACACAGAACCCAAAATACTTTCAAAGCACTCCAACGCAGCCTCCGTTCTTTGCGGAAGATAGGTTACAAAGATGCACAGGAAACAAAAACCTTGAAAAAATAATATATGACCCTGCCAAATCCAAATCACAGACATGCTTATTCGCACAGGGCTAGTATTATCACAGGACCTCTGTGTTCAGAGAAATATGGTAGGTGATTTGCAGGGGAATGTTTACTTTACAACTTACAGACATGGTTGATTCTCATTGAATTAGGGTCACAGACTACCTCCGCAATTATTACATGCGACTATTACATATGATAGGTCGCCAGGTAATACTAATCCTGTGTGAATAGGGCTTTACACTTACAGATCTACAAATCATTCAGGAAACACTATATCGTCCTCCATCCAATCTCTGAAAACTAAACAGTAATATTTTCTTGTCTTGCTTTTGGTGTAAAATTAGCTTAAAAAAGGTGAGTAAATCGCCAGTTAGAAGTTGCACCTGTTGTTCATGCACATAATGAAGGTGATGGTCAGGTGTTCACAAACTTTTATCCATGTAGTCTATATACATATGATGCAGTAAGCTACACAAATCTCAGAAGAAAGGCAGTTTTATTTCACACCTCTTAATCACCTTAATGAGACCCTCAGCAAAGTCACAAAGTGACTCTATTGCAGTATTTGCAAGTACCATTGTCATATAGCTATTGTACCCTTTTCCCTTCTCCCTTGGTATACAGACCTCTGGCACACATCAAAGTGATCTGTTTGAAAGCTTGAGACTTATACGAAGGGAGTTATCTAACCGTAACCTGTTTTTTAAAGCTGGTCATAGACTCCTGTCTCTTTTCCTTTCTTCTTTTCGCAGTTGTGGTGAGAGTATTTCATGCTTTTAGAGCATTTTGAACTCTGTTGCTTAGTGCTTGAGTTTGGGTCTCTTATTAGATTGCTAGCCTTGTTATCTATTACCATTGTGCTGTCTGCAAGTTAACGCTGAACTGTCCTGTTGCTCAGTATTACCCTTACCTCCTGTCTGGCAACCTGGGGGCCTGTGAATACATTCGGCTAGCCACTATTATCATGCTCTCCACTGAAAAGTGATCAGGACAACTGAGCACAATACACATTTTGAAATATAGGACCAATTATAATGATTTTCATTAAACATAGGTTGCTAGCTCACATATGCAGGACCCCTGCAAACTCGGCTTACTGTCTGTACAAAGGCTTGCATGTTTCCACTTACCAAAAACATGCCAGCTCTAAATTGCACTTAGATGAAAATTAGTGTATTTTTCTATCCTTAATGAACTGGAGTGTATTTCCCTAGAATATCCTCTATATCCATTGTGGCTGTGACGAGGTTTTTAACAGTTCCTCAAGATGATTGTGAATTATAACTTCATTTGCTAAATTTAAATACTAAAAGTACTAAATTTATTGATTTAGTCTATTATTTATTAGAGTACTTTACAGTGTGGACTTGTCATTGATTACAATGCTTAATTTATTAATGAACATGTCACCTATTAGCAGCTTATGTAAGGTTTAATGTTTTTTAATGTTAGGTTTAAACAGGCTTTCCTTCACTTTCTTCTCTTTCTTTTTTCCCTCTATGTCTTTTAAAAAATCCTTGGCAGTTGTAGGGGTCATTTTCAGTTTGTGACTTAAATATACGAGAAATCATAATGAAGAAAAGCTTCAGGTCAGCATGTGCTTGTACTGTGAAGGTTGTAGTACTGTGAAGCAGTTATGGTTTGTTGCTAAGTAACGCAGTTCAAGAGGTCAGGCATATTTGACTCCCACTGCCTATCAGTGAAGGTTGGTTAAAAAAAAATGAAGACTGACTAATCATAATCAAACTAAAACTTGAGGTTGCTTTAAGTATGTTCATGATTTGGTTGTATTGAGAGAGTGAAAAGGACATTCCCAAAAAGCTTCACATTGTATACTTGTACTGAAGATTGCTTTGTAGAGTCAGGCATGAAAATTTGCTGTCTAACCAATTTAATGTACTTTAATGTAGCTAAACATTTTTTCAGCCACGGTGGCAAGAGGATGATTTTGTGTGCAAATGCAAAAATTTTTGGTTGGTAATTTCAATGTAAAGGTCTGGTAAAACAAATTACACAGATGTATTAATTGCACAGATGTAGCTGTCAAATATATCAATTACTTCCCAGTCAAAGTTAGAACAGTCTTTAGGAAAAACAATCAAATGTTGTTCTTTCGGCTGCTCCCACCAGGGGGTCGCCACAGCGGACCATCCGTTCCGCAGACAAGCTTGGCACAAGTTTTACACCGGATGCCCTTTCTGACGCAACCCTCCCATTTTATCTGGCCTTGGGACCGGCACTGGATCCAGTGGCTGGAGTTTGGGCAATGGCTGGGAATCAAACCCGGGCCTTCCACATGGCAGGTGAAACACCTACCACTGAGCCACCAGTGCCCCTTAAGAAAAAATAAAAATATATAATGTTATGCAGAAATTGTAACATGAAAAATGTTCCCTTTTCTATTCTATTCTATTCTATTCTATTTGCATAATTCAAATCATGAGGATGTTTATAAAGTCTATTAAAACGTTTCCGTAGTAAACAGGAAGTCTGATCTCATTACACGCAACCTCAATACAGGGTGGCAGTTAGCCAGCTTGTTAAAATAATGCTAGCTAATAGCGATAATGATAATAATAATAATCATAATAATAATAATAATAATGAATAAATTATACTATTAAGTTCCCTCTAACACTTTTTTACAACCATTAAACATGTGCAAACCCTGGGCAACAGAAAAATGCAGCAAAAAAATAAACAAAACTGCCATTATTTTTGCTGCTATTGTAGACAGAAGTACATTTTCCTTTACTTAAGGCGAGGTGTATTTTGTTTCTTCATTTTTTTTGACATCTTGGGCATAACATAGTAGCAGGTGACTCAACTGGACTGATGGACAGAGAGCGAGAGAGTAAGACACATGGGGGGGGGGGGTATGTAAAGCCCCACCCACTAAAAATGGTGATAAGTTCACTTTGCACAAGATGAATCACTATGTGCATGTCCTCTCTCTTAGTTTCTTTCTCTCTCTCTCACTCTTGTTTTCTCTCAAAATATTGCTTCCCTGGATGTCGTGTATGATTTGCGGGTGTCAGGGAGCTGCTATTAATGTGCGGGATGTCTGTATTATATAATATATAAACAAAGTTATCAAATGAACGAAGCCACTCCAGCTGCCTTTTAACTTCCTCTTATGTTTTTCCTCTGCTGGTTAAGAAAATCAAGGACGCAACACATCGCCTCAGTGTGATAACGATAACATTATCGCTTGCATATGCACATGGCTAATCAAATGGCAGTACACGATTACTCAATATAGGAACCATAGTTTGAATACTGTAAAAATACTGTAGTACTATTTCTGTATTTCTTACACTAGCACGCAGTTGTCTAGGATGTGTTTGCATGCTGTAGTATTACAATTTCCCTTTATCGGAGCTAATAGGCCCAAGCAATAGCAAGCTCCACACATGGTCTCCCACATTTGGAATGGAAGAACTCGTACACAGGGCCCTGAAATCTATCCCAATGGAAACCTTTGGGTTGAACTTGAACGCCGACTACACCTCAAGCCTCCTCACACATCATTAGTGCCTGATCTCACTAATGCTCTTGAGGCTGAAAGAGCTTTAATCCCCACAGCCATGCTATTTAAATATAGTAGAAGTTTTTTTTCCCCAGAAATGTTGGGGTTATTATATCCACACAGAAGACCTACATCTTGAATAGGATTTTCAGCAAGCGTGTTTGGGTGTGATTGTCTGGCGTCCACAAACTTCTGGTCATATACTGTAGATAAAGTCAGAAAAGAAACATAATAAAGAATGCTCTTCTGTGTTTATTAGAACAGCAATCAACATTCATTTTTTTCCCCCACACACACACACACATACCCCCCCACACACACACAGAGAAGTAATAACTACGAATTTGGCTGAGTATGTAGTTTGAGTGAATGCAGATATGAAAAAGAAATCCATAGTGAGCACAACAATGGGTCCCTTGGCATTTGTGTTTGCGCCAGAAATCATGCAATCAAAAAGGAAAGGGAGTTTGTAGGATGTGTATAAGTGGAAACAACAAAGTTAGCAATATTGTGCTGACAAAATAATAATGTGGACATAATACCAAATGCCTAGACATTCTAATGACCCTGTGCCATAGTAACCAGTATTCATTAGATGTTTATAATCTTGAAACAGAATGAATTTTTCTAATGAAAAAAGCAGACTATTAATTATGCTAAGCATGTTTGTTAACAGATGGGTAGGTGCTTGATTGATTTACTTAATGCAGGTTTTTAATGCATCTATATTTTCCCCCAGTAGGCTTACTTGATGAAATCTCACCTAAAATTCAAAATCTACTGACTACAGCTTTTTATTTTTATTTATTTATTTTTTAAATGGGAAATTATTCCTTTGTACCTAATTGTTGGCATTGGGAAACTGAAGATCCCCAGTTAAAGGATGATACTCATTACATTTTTTTTTCATGTTAATATACTGCACTGTGCAAAAGTCTTGATCTACCCCTAACTTCTCCATATTTAGCCTCCAGAGAACCAGACTTTCTTGTATTCTTTTTAATGTAGTCAAATTTGTTCTCCGGGCTTCCTGAAGGAATTTTCTTGGCTCTCATTTTCAGTCCAGTCCCTGTACCTGACCAGTTTCAGAGGAATGTTTTTTATTGTTTGTTTTTTTGAGCTACACAGTGACCTGTGTATCATTCAAGCATTTAAAAAACATGAAACTTAGGACATGAACCAGTGAGAAACAGGTGCAGATGATGACAGATGATTAGGTGATTAGTATACTGGTGATGCTGAATACTGAGTGGTTGGAACAGATGAGAGGGGAAATGAGGTTGCTGCAGAGGTTGTTTCATAAACAATCAAATTTTAAATTCTATCTTTACACACTTTGCCTGTTGCAGTAAAACATTTGTTCCCATTTCTTTAATTTATCATGAAAAAATGACAGTGGTTTAAGACTTTTGCACAGTACTGTAAATGTTGATTCTGTGTATACTGGCTGGCTTTGGTGCTGTAAAAGACATCTGTTCGCAGATAAATGAATTTGCATGATGAGTGTTGACGGTTAAATTTGTGTGTAGGCCATAATGCAGTTCTTTTATTGCACACCAGTTGGTTTCATCAGTGCTTTCTGCTCCCACATAACTGCATGATTTGGTGTTTTCCTTGATCCGACACCTGAGTCAATTTCTTAGCGAGTTAAACTAGAGGCCCAGTTTAAACAACTAAACAAACTGATCAGGGCAAAATGACAATCACTATATTATTATACATCCTGGTGTTTAATAAGAGATTCATGTTTTTTATCTTTTTGTTTTTTCTTTAGGCTGCAGAATCTGGCATTGTTAAGATTAAGACAATAGCTGCAAGAAACACGGATATCCTTGCAGGTAAATATGCTCACTATTCTAAGAAATTTTGGAAGTTACATTCTAATAGGTCACCTTCTAGTACTGTGAATGTATATTCATACATTGCATGTTCTGTACAGTGCTGTAAGTTCCTATAAGTAACTACTCCAGGTAGATTATTCTTACTGCCTAGACACTTTGATCATCAATTGTTTTATATTGTGTAATCTTTATTCTTGTGATGCATAATGATGCAGAACCTTGTTTCTCTTTGCTCATATGATCTCTCCTCAGCTCTAAAAGAGAATAGCTCTGAGGTGGTGCAGCCGTTCCTGATGGGCTGTGGAACCAAAGAGCCCAAAATCACCCAGCTGTGTCTCGCTGCTATTCAGAGGCTCATGTCCCATGAGGTGGTGTCAGAGGTACGCACTGCATTGTGATTCAAACATGCCAACGTTTTTAAAGACTCACTCCTGTGGTCATTTATTCCTCTTATTCATCGGCTGCTTGATGTCTCGCAATGATCACTGAGTTTATCAACAGACAGCGACTAAAACTCTGTTTGCTGTATGTCAGAAATTAAGCAATATACTAGAAATGCTGTTGTATAAGAGATTGTGTTACATTACATTGTTGTGTCTGAAAAACAAATTGAGTTGATTCTAATTTTAAACACGCACGCTTAATTCATTTCATTATGCTCATAAACACATTTAAAATAGGCTGTGGTTTTGCTTATTTATAATAATGTGACACTCCAGTACAGTCAGTTTGTAGGGTGTATTTACTTTCCACTTTGTAAGACAGCACCTAAATAATGCTTAAAACTCTATTCATTGAAAGACATCCAGGCCAGTATGAATTAGGTGAATGAGTCACAGGCAATTTGAAATAATAGTCTTGGGCAGTGTGAATTGAAAAGCTGGACCTGCGTAATTAGAGCTCCATTATGGCTTTTTAGAACTGCAGATTGGATAGAGTGCAACTGTCATGAATGTTATTAAGTCAGAGGTCAGGGTTACGGTTATTAGCACCACAGGTTCAGAGATTCTGGGGGTGAGGGTTAGGGAAAGGTTTTAGGGTTAGGAATTAGGGTGTAGAGTTAGGGTAAAGTTTAAGAAGTTTAGGTTTAGGAGGTGTAGGGGTTAGGGATCATTTTGAACGAAAGACATTTTAAATGCCAGTGTTAACTATAACATCTAAAGCATAACAAGCTCCTGGGATTTATCCACTGTATTGATGTTGTATAAAAATGGTCCGTACACTTTACATTTGTCAGGCCACATCCACACAAAGTCACAAGTGACACTGAGGTCTGTTTGTATTAGGATTTAGTTGTGTTAGGATACAAGTCTATAAAAATAAGCAGTTTAAAATTTTCATAGCATTTCAATAATATTTATTGTCAGTTTTCAGTAACATTAAACATGTGGACAGTTTGATCTTTGATGGCCGTGTATATTTCCTTCCTTTACACGCTACTGGACTGTAAGTGAATGTGAAAGGACTCTTGTTGCTTTGTCACACTGTGCTCTTATTTTGGGTATTTTACATGCCCTCACCTACTTTACTTTGTAAGGGGAAAGTGAGAACGAGCCCTGCTGTGTCACGCTTTCGTTTCTGTTTCTTTCACACACGCTTTCGTACATGGCAAACTATCGTGGTGATTGGCTCTGTTGAGTGATGCATTGTATAGCCACGCCACCTCGTAGCGCTAGATTACTGTTAAATTAATTATTCTCATTTATCAGAAAAGCATCAGGGTCTGGATAGGACCGTCACTTGGTCCGGAAAGCCATTTAGTCCACCATGTAGTGATGCCTGGCATATTACATTCAATCCCACAAGCCTATTCGGTGCAGAACTTTGATGTGTTTAAATAAGTTTTAAAGCTAGCCAGTGATTAATTGCCAAAGTGTATTTGTAGATTTCACATGCAGTATTTCATATGTGCAGCAGCTTTGCATGTAATTACATAGTAACACATGAATCAGATTCCCTATTTTTTTTCAATACTGCCATAAAAAAAGGATTTAAAAATACACACTGTTGTTTTCTCCAGTTTCTCTTTCAAACCCTGCCAACATTACATAGCCTCTAAACCAATATATGCATAGGTCTGATTTGCAGTTCTGTCTCAGTAGAATTAGGTCAATGAGTGTGTTTGCATCACATAGACACAGACACAAAGATGTGTTTTGACCCTGTGGGAATGAATAAGCCTTACTCTCTGCTTGAGCTGACGTCTGCTCTGAGATCATCACCCTCTGTTTTTGTATAACATGCTAGTGTTTGGTATCTGCTATACATGTGTTTAAAGAGAAGATCAAAATAAAAGATATGCTATCTTAACTCAGTTTAAGACAACATTCTTCTCATTGTTATTTTATATTGCATTTTTGCACTCAATTATTATTATTATTTTTAAAAAATTAAGTATTTTGTTAGGACACGTAGCGAGTTCAATGTTTTTTTTTTTCTCATTTCACTATCAGTGAGGAAATTTTGCAAGACTCTTCACAAATCTATAACCCAAGATCTTTGATATGTTCTACTGAACTTCCAGTTGCCTAAAACACACTGCAGATTAATCCATGCTATCCGTTATCACCCAAATGAGGATGGGTTCCCTGTCGAGTCTGGTTCACCTCAAGGTTTATTTATTGTCATCCCAGGAAGTTTTTCTTTGTCACCGTCGCCCTCTGCTTGCTCATCAAGGACAATCTGATCATTTTGATTCATACACATTCAAATTTCATACAGACATCCATAATTTCTTTTTATTGTGTAAAGCTGCTTTGAGACAATGACAATTGTTAAAAGCACTATACAAATAAAATTGAATTGAATTGAATATTGATGGGAATATGTACAATTTGATTAGTTTTCTGTTTCCTAAAGATTCGGAATTATTAATATATGTTGATATGTCTTTCTTTCTTTTTTTCCTTTTTTGTTTTCCCTATTATAACTTTTTAAAATAAAGGGTTTCAAAGTTTATGCTTTGGTTTATGTTTATTTTCAAAATTATCCAGTAGCTTGCTAAGTAAATACAAAATATTAAAGTATAATTCTTAAAAGTAAAAATAGGCTATATGTAACTTTTTAGTTGTGGGGAGGCATAGTCAGTCTCAAGTGATACATTTTATGATCAAGGTATGCTGTTGCTTCTGTTTTTTTTTGTTTTTTTCCCCCTGTTCATGTCAGCAGGCCGCATGGTGGCGTAGTGGTTAGCATTGTGCCCTTATACCTCCAGGGTCGGGGCATCGATTACTGCCTCAGGTCTGTGTGCGTGGAGTGTGTTCTCCCAGTGCTTGGTTGGTTTCCTCCGGGTCCTCCGGTTTCCTCTCACGGTCCAAAAACATACAGATTTGATCAATTGGAATTCCCAAATTGCCCATAATATGTGTCTTCCAAACCTGCTTGACCAGGCTTTCCAACTGAGGATGGTGTGCACTGATTGGGATCAACTTATTCCCTAATCCTTGGACTGGTCACGTTACATGCACCCCTTATTGAAAGTATAATTGTGATGGTTGTGTGTGATGAAGAATTGTTCGAGAAAGAACTGATTAAGAAGGCTTTTTCACTTTAGGGTTTGCTGGGTCTCATCTGCTACATCAGTTTGACTCTATGTTTGAATCTATGGAAATTAATAGAGCAAAAAAGATTAAACCCCTGTGCTCCGAGTTTCAAAAAACTTTCATAGATTATACATCATAATGTTTTGAAACAGCTTGCTTCTCCAAAATACTTATATTTACCACTTATAAAGTACCACTGTAGCTCAAGGGTGCAGTGAAGCTTTTCGATACTGAAACACATCTGTGTGGAACTGGAGTGCGGTAAGCTGAGTTTTTAGATATCTGACGAGTTGTTCGCGCACCCTTGTCTAAGTCGATTAAGTTTAGGTTCAATCTGATTTTGGGAACATGAAAACTTTTCACCTCAAGAAAAGAAATATAAATTATATCGTAATAACAATAGACTTCAACTTCAGTTGATAACTGACTAAATATGCAGTTTTTAATATACTGTATGGATTAGGATCTTTTTGTTCTGCTATGGGTGCTGAAGTCATTATTTACCCCAAATACTTATTTTATTACATGGAAGAAACAAAGAACTGGAAAAAGACTATGCCTAAATATTTCTATGAGAGCCAACATGAGTATAAAAGTTTACCATGGCTAATGATTAAGAATAGGTGAAACTGGTACAGTTCAGTTGTCAATGAAATAATTATATGTGTAAGTAATGGCATATGGCAAAAACTTCCACCAAAACTTAAAAGTGATGTCCATAAAGCTTCCACACAGCTTAAATGTGGTCAACAGCAAAAATATTGACCGATTTTGTCATTTTGTGAAAGTTGTTTTGATTTGTCTGTGCAAATAAACATATCAGCCATAGCATTTCAAGGCAAAACATTATAAATTGTACTCTGGGAGTGTGCTGTGGTGTCTTGATGTCGGCACCAAGAAGTTTGCAGCAGATCCTTTGGGTACTGTGACTTGCGGGATGGAGCCTCCGTGGATCGGACTTGTTTGTCCAGTGTGTCGCATGGATGCTCGAACAGGTTGCGATCTGAGGTGTTATGAATGCCAGGTTGGCAATTTTATGCTCTTTGCTGAGCCCTGTTTGCTGTGGCGTACCACGTGTTCTGTTGTTTCATTTTTATCCTGTCCAGGATTTACTTTTTTTCAGTGACTTGTGCTAAACTGGCTGGCATTTTCAGTGGGATCAGATGATATAGTATAGTCTTTGGCCCTGCAAGCAAAAATGAGCCTTAGGTGCCCATGATCCCGTCACTAGTATGCTTGTGTATAATCCATAATCAATCTTAATTCATTACTGTGTTTTGTATTTGTTTGCATATATTAAACAGACCAAAAGTACAAGGCAAGTTAATGAAAAGTTATAACAGAAAGGTTTTTTTCCAACTTTTTAGGAATACCAAATTTCATGTATAAATGCTCCTACAAATGTATTAATTAATAACAAACGGCAGGACAAGTGCTTTTCTGTTAGACTACTTAGAGGCCTGTTATCTGAGCATTTTTATTTATAAGGTTTTGCAGGATGTAACAATTGAAAGCAAAAACACAGTGATACACAGTCTAAACTGTCACTTTCCTCATCTATCCAAACATAAGGCAAAGTAAATATCAGGTCTGTAAATGTTTTGATGGTGCGTGGAAGCCATGTAACATCCATATTTGCCTTGCCTTCTGTGTTAAATACTCTGTGTCTTTTCAGGCAGCAGCTGGAAACATTATTAATATGTTGTGGCAGCTTATGGAGAATGGCCTGGAGGAATTAAAGCTTCTACAAACAGTTCTAGTACTGCTCACCACCAACACAGTTGTACACGACGAAGTCCTCTCAAAGGTACGACACATATAAAACGTGTCCTTTGTACTTTATTTTATTTCACCACAATTTGAAAGAAGAAAATTAGAAGTTATTTTTCTATGATCTTTTAAACCCCAGTGACATCAGTAGTGACAGATTGTCTATAGTATTTTGTGGTATTTTTATTATTTTTATTATTTTTGTTTAATGAGTATATAATAACCCTGTCTAGTTATTTGTTGAGGTGTTTTTTCCCCCTGACAATACCTCTTGCAGGTAATGATTTGAAATTCTGTTAGCATAAACTATTTTCATTGTCTGCAAAATAATTCAACATGAAGAATTCTTTTATTGGTAGACTGACGGGACAACCTGTAGTAGTCCTTCCCTCAACATGGGCAGTGCATCGGTTATCTGTTTGATAAGAAAGTCTAATTAGATCTCTAATTCCAACAGCATGTCATTTTTTATTTACCTCTTAGTAACCAGCGTAATCAAGCACAAAAAATTGTAAAGATTTGTACTATACCTAGGCCTGTATTCTAGTGCTCCTCATGTGCATTGTCTCCTGTTCTTTTCCAGGCCATCGTGCTGTGCTTTCGTCTCCATTTCACTAAAGACAACATCACCAACAACACAGCAGCAGCTACAGTCAGGCAGGTCGTCACTGTGGTGTTTGAAAGGATGGTGGCAGAGGATGAAAAATTTAAAGGTATTAGAGAAAGCATAGAGGCTTTTTGTGGTTTGCATGTGTTTAAGACTGGGAATCAGCTGCTCACATCTATAGAAATTTAAGTAAATTAATTCTTTTATAATGTTGCTACTGTATAAAGTAAGGGATCTGAAAGTGGGTGTGGACAAAAAGTCGACAAAAATGTAACACTGTAGCAAATAGTTGAGGTTAGGGGAACTTGATGTACTTTCAA
Organism: Leiocassis micropogon; assembly: GCA_028565275.1. Classification (NCBI taxonomy): domain Eukaryota; kingdom Metazoa; phylum Chordata; class Actinopteri; order Siluriformes; family Bagridae; genus Leiocassis; species Leiocassis micropogon. Next base: position 16,139,655 of record JAOVVA010000010.1, on the reverse strand, counting down.
TGGCTTCAGCAGGTTTTTTTTTATTTTTATTTTTTATTGACGCCCCTTTAAAAAAAAAACTGCTGATGGCCAACCATGGTAACAGTCTGACAACCAGAGTGTAATAAAGAAGTATGGTACAGTGTAATGTAGTTATGACTGGCTTGGCAAGACTAAGAGTCTGCTCCACCCAACAGAGCCGAGCGAATGCTTAATCGTTTGGTAGGTAGGTGGTAGGTTATTTTACTGTGTACCACTGTGACGCATGACCTGAAGTTACAGCCTGATAATAGAGCTGATTAGTGCTGCGCAATTATTTGCCTAAAAATCAAGCTTACAATATTGACACGTTCAATTATTTAATTACAAAAAGCTGCAATTTATTACAGGTGATATACACATTGTTGGCAATTTTTGTATAGAATTTTGAGATAAATAAATATTGGAAAAAATCCTCTTTGGTGTCTCAAATGCAATGTGAACTTTTTTATTTTTTATTTATTTACATTTTTTATGAAATTGTGCAGCCCTAGTGCAGATGTAGGGTAAATTATTCTTCCTAGTAGAGATACTGATGGTCTTGCATGTTTTATGTGTAAATCTATGTAGCATACACAGGAGTTTGTTAAACATACGATACTCTGACGAGTAGACAGTGCATTAAGGTTCTTATTACATGAAACTAATTAAAAGGTTAAAGCTAAAAAATAAGCTAATCAGCTTCAATGTAATCATGTAATGAAGCTCACATACACGTCTGCCTGTCTTTCTGTACAAAAGTCAGAATTCACTGACTTATTAATACAAAGAAATTAAATTTTACGCATTGTTTACGCAAACTTGTACTTCTTTTGTTGTCACTCAGTTTGGTAATCTGTTTGTTAATCGAAGACTTAATTCCAAAGGAGAAATAAAAAAAGTAGATCAGATGAAGATTAAGTTTTGTCTTAAAATGACTCCAGCGCATTAAAATTCACTTTCTGTTATTTCAGCAGTGTAGATATCAAGTAATCCAAGTAAAAATATTCATTTAGATTTTCTAATATCTATTTGTGCATGTGTTTTTTTTTTAAGCAATTAGCTTATTTGTAGCTTATTTTAGGTAAATTATTAAATCTGGCACATACTGTAACTGTTTATAACATCACTTTTACTCACCATTTAGCAAATTCTGTCCAGCGGTCGATTTAAGGCGCATTCACAGTTTGACACAGTTAGTACGCTGTCAAAACTTGCAATTTCTAATCTGGCACATAACTGCTCATACTTTTTCCTTCTACTCAACATTTTGATTTCATTTATGACGCAGGTTTAACTATTAAAGTTAAGGTAAATATTGAAGGACTCACAAAGTTTCATGTTGCATGATGCTGTGACAAAATTTGGCTGGACAGACATACATACGGACGTACAGAATTTTTCGGGTCCTCCAACGTATAAAACGTATATAATGTACATATGACCGATGTATAGACACAACCATTTTTTTTATTTATAATGATGAACTACAAACATGTACTGCTATTTACAGTAGTTTCCTTAAAGATCAGTAATATCACCAGCAAAAGCTTCACCTCTCTTGATCCTTGATGTTTCCTCTTGACCCTGAAAATGAGAGAGATATACTTACCTAACTATGTTAAAAGCTCTGAATGCTTGAATTCAGTTACTGATAAACTGATCCATTTATACACCAATGGCGCACTGTACATTATTAGCATTTTGTTATATTTGTTCTCTTTTTTTGTATTGCAATTTTTTGTACCAAAAAAGAAACACTTACACAATGCTTTATGTTTTAAGTATGTATATTATTATATTAATTTTAGAAAATTGAGTGACACTTTTTGTATCGGTTCCCAGGTCATATCTGTACCTGTGTTTTCCTTACCCTTTTTGTTTTTCCTATCAGGCATGGCAGAGCAGCCTCCCGTTATTCAGGCTAACAGTAACCGCAGGTCTGTGAGCACCCTCAGACCAAGTGCTAAGGATGCCTACATGCTGTTTCAGGTGTGGATATGACTGTCACATACACGATTTCATCATCTTACTTTTTTGTCATCAATAGAGTTTGGAGATCGTGTTTTCAGCCAGACATATTAGAGGAGCTAACTGTTTTCCGGATACTTTCTTGTTATAGTTTATTGAATGTTGTCATGTAACTTGAAGTATTATTAATTTAATAAATAATTTAATAGAGGATGTGCCATATTTAAGTTTTGAATAACTAATTGTTTATTCTTGGGATATAGGACTTGTGTCAGCTAGTGAACGCTGATGCCCCCTACTGGTTGGTGGGAATGACTGAGATGACGCGGACGTTTGGGCTGGAACTTCTGGAGTCTGTTTTAAATGACTTCCCTGGAGTTTTTCTACAAGTAAGAACATACAAATGCATCCTGCTTAACCTTGTTGAATATGTCTCAATATTTGGGATGGCGTTGCGCTCTTATTTTCTTGATTTCTTATATACAAAACCAGTACTTTTTTCTGTATGAATGTAAGTTCTCTTTGAAACCATATGTTCTTTCTCACTACAGCACCAAGAGTTTAGTTTCCTCCTAAAGGAGCGTGTGTGTCCTTTGGTGATCAAGCTTTTCTCACCGAACATCAAGTTCCGTCAGGGAAGCAGCAGTAGTGCTGCGTCACCTGCCCCAGTTGAGAAACCCTATTTCCCCATCTGCATGCGTCTACTGCGGGTTGTCTCCGTGTTGATCAAGCACTTCTACAGCTTGCTGGTGAGAAACGTCTCCATGCTGCTTCATTACACGTCCCTTCGGCTTCACAGGACAGTGTGGACAAAGGGACAACACTTGCTGGCACATACCAGAATAGATGAAGCATATTTCCTTGATTGCTCTTGCATTTTGTCCCTGGTTGTCATCATGATATAATAGCAACTGTGTGTTGTTGTATAGGTTACAGAGTGTGAGATCTTCCTGTCTCTCCTGGTGAAGTTTCTGGACGGTGAGAAGCCTCAGTGGCTCAGAGCTGTGGCTGTAGAGTCAGTACACAGACTTTGTGTGCAGCCACATTTACTGCGGTGAGAACCTCCACACATGCTTTAAAGTCACTATGTCTCAAGTATCTTTTTTTATGCGTGTGTAATTATCATTAATCTACTCTGGGTCTTATATGTTTGCTGTATGTGTAGGTCTTTTTGCCAATCCTATGACATGAAGCAGCACTCTACCAAAGTATTCAGAGACATCGTCAATGCACTTGGTTCTTTCATCCAATCTCTTTTTATTGTACCGAGCATAGGAAATGTCTCTGCTAATCCGCCTGCAGGTTTTTATCCTTTTTTTTCTTTACAAACACATTTCTTTTACACAAACACATAGGAACTTAATAAATGAATAAATCAGTGCATAGTTCATAATTGACTATACTGTATATATTTTTTCTTGTTTCTTCTGTCTTCTATTTCCTTCTTTATTTTCACTTCATGTGATCCCCTTTTTTTTCTTTCTGCCTCTCAGGTGGTTCAGTATCAGGTGCCCAGGCTTCAGCTCAGGGAGGTCCAGGAGCAGCAGGTGGCCCTGGGGGTCTGAGCACCCAGGCCGCATTTGAATATCGTGGCATGTGGATCCCTCTAATGAGTGTCAGTGTGCAGGGCAGTGCCAAGGCCACCTAGTCAGTAACTTCCAGCACTCTAACATTAATCATGAAAACCGCATATGCATTTACAAGGTTTCAAGTTTCAAATTGTTCTCTCATTTAGAATACTTTATGCAATATTGTTTAAAAGTTACAAATAAACTAAATTAAAATATAGTTGCAAGCAACGATGAGTGGGCCCAAGCACCCCTGTGTCATCGCCATCAAGTTTCAAATTGTTCTCTCATTTAGAATAGTACTTTATGCAATGTTGTTACAAATAAACTAAATTAAAATATATGACTTGGGACATTTACCGAGCTTCTCTTGGTTCTTCTGTACCAGTCTGGAGATGTTGGATAAAGTAGAACCACCTTCCATCCCTGAGGGATACGCCATGTCTGTGGCATTTAGTGCTCTGCTCGACCTTGTGCGAAGCATCACCTCTATTATCGACAAGGAGATGGTCAAGGAGGAAGAGGAGGCTGCTGCCAGGGAAGGGGTGGAGCTTAGTACCACACAACAAAAGGAAGAAAGTCCTCAGGAACCACGTAAGTGCTAATCCCTTCTGCAAGACTGTTTAAACTAGAATCAAAGCTGTTTAGTCGTTTGCTTTGTAAAGAATCAGTTTAAGTACATTGGCTATCCTGATACAGAATGACATTTGAGAGTGTCTCCTGACCGCAGTATCCACACTGACCCCGTCGCCTGGTGCCAGAACGGAACCAGTTTGGTTGTCCAAAGACCAGTAATTTCACTGTAAAAATGAATGGAATGGTTTGAGATTAGGCACAAGCTTGTGTTTAAAAGAATCCTAAAAATAACTGCAGTTTTAAAGCTGAACATTTACTTTAAAGTGATGTCTATTTACTGCTCATGTTTGTCCACTTGATATACTGGGCTCTGTTTAATATTTATTTGGAACCAAGGTACCATTAAATGTGAATTTGTTACAGATCCCCACCTGGTGTGGGACGAGATGGTGAACGCATGTTGGTGTGGTCTCCTAGCCGCTCTTTCTCTCCTACTGGATGCAAGGTAAGAGGAGCCCACCTGCAGGTACTATTCAGTTAGTCTGCCTGAAAAGACATGTTTCAATATTAAAGAAATCAACATATATGTGTATATGTGTGTGTGTGTGTGTGTATGGTAAAGTACGGATGAGACAGCCACAGAAAACATTCTGAAGGCTGAATTGACTATGGCGTCTTTGTGTGGTCGTCTCGGCCTTGTGACCCCTCGAGATGCCTTCATCACTGCTATCTGTAAAGCCTCACTTCCCCCACACTATGCTCTTACGGTACTCAGCAGCAACGCAGCTAGTCTCTCCAACAAAAGTGAGTCATTCTGGATGGCTTAGTTGATATCCACTTGTCGGTGGGTGTTTGGAGCCTTTTCTGATGCACATTGTGTATCTTTTTGTCTGTGTGTGTGTGCATTTGTGTGCGTGTTACAGCATACTCTATTCAAGGCCAAAATGTGCAGATCATCAGTCCATCCAGTGAGTCTCATCAGCAGGTGGTGGCCGTGGGACAGCCGCTCAGCGCACAACCCCAGGGCACCGTGGTGGTAAGACAAAGCCAAATTCTTATTTTAATCTTTATTTCCTGTCTATAAAACACATAAGGCATGATTTCTGGTGATATGTACGGTTCCTCAAGTGACTGGCTTATTCTGTTTGTTTTAGCTCACAGCAAAAAACATTCAATGTATGCGGACTTTGTTGAATCTAGCTCATTGTAACGGGGCGGTGTTGGGAACCTCTTGGCAGCTAGTGCTCGCTACCCTTCAGGTAATAACACACTGATATGCACAAGCTTCTCTCTGACCAGGTCTCTGATTGATTTTATTAGTTTGCTTGTTAGGAAATTTTACTAAGCACCTATATTCTATTTGAGAAAAGTGTAAACTATTGTCCTTACTGCCTCTTATCCCAAAATTTGAGAACTGTATATGATGCCTATGTAGGCATGATGTGTAATATGGACAGGGTGTGCCTTAACTTAAAAAAAAATATATAAAATTTGGATGTAAGAATGCCAACTTGACACTGTGTTTGTTGAGTGTAAATGTTTCTTCCTTATTCTAATTTATTCAGCACCTGGTTTGGATTTTGGGACTGAAGCCAGGGGTCGGTGGAGCGCTGAAGCCTGGGAGAGCAGTGGAGGGTCCCAGCACTGTATGTTTAATCACCTTTAGCCAAATTCATACGGTTTACACACATATAGGCCCCTATCAGCATTTTTTTTTCTTTCACAGGTTTTAACAACTGCTGTAATGACAGACCTTCCAGTCATCTCCAACATCCTGTCCAGACTTTTCGAAAGCTCCCAGTAAGTTCTGCTTTGTGTTGTTCATTACTCAGGGTACGCTGATGGATTACCGCTTGATTAAAATGTTTTGTGCATGCAGGTACCTGGATGATGTCTCTCTTCATCATCTGATAAATGCCTTGTGTTCCCTGTCCATGGAAGCTATGGAGATGGCATACGGCAATAACAAGGTGTGTCTGCCATGAAGCCCGCATGTCTGAGTTCACAACCATGCTAATTGGCTAATTGATTACTAAGAAGGTCATGCTCATCAAGTCACTATGAGGTGTTCTAACTAAGACACATTAGATATTGTTGTATTAATATGAAATCTGTTTGCCTACATTATTAATAACATATACTATATTGTCTTCACTTCTGAAGGAGAGAGCCAGCAGGCTAGGTCAGCTGCATTGAGAAAGCGATGCAATCCCTTTTTTAGGGTGCTTGCCAGATCTTTCTGTAGACATGAGCTGCTAAACTTAAGCAACACAAATAGATGATGGATGCAACACACAAATCATTTCTGTTTATCATTTCTGTAATTACCTAGTACTACAGTCTCACTCCGCTTTCGCAAGTTTCAATCCTGGGTGGTGCTGTAGCCTCCCGCAGCCAGGGAGCCTAGAGAGAGACGACTGCCAGAGAACACGGTTGTCTTTGAGCTCATGCAAACGATAATCACTACTAAAGCAGTTCGAAAAGATTTGGTCGCCTGGCTTCACGTGTCTGAGGAATTGTCATGGCCTTCGCCCTTCCTGGCCGTTGATTGTAGCTTTGATGAGAGAGAGGACCCTAGTGACAGGTGGCATTGGCTAAGTAAATTAAGGAAAGAAAAATAGGAAGACACCCAAAAATAACTGAAAAAAATAAATAAATAAGTAGTTTCAATAGGGGTCTATTCATGCATGATGTTTATAGGTTTCTAATGTTCCTTTCTCTCTGGTCAACAGGAGCCATCTCTGTTTGCAGTAGCTAAACTCTTGGAGACAGGCCTGGTCAATATGGACCGCATAGAAGTCTTATGGAGACCTCTTACTGCACACTTATTAGAGGTAACTGGTAGCCACTGGCTGCAAATTTAGCAATAAAGCTCTTTGATTATGGACTAAAGGATCAGTTCTGACTGTGGGCACTCCAGAATGCTGGGACCCTTTAAGAGAATGGGCAAAAATGATTATTTAAAATGAACATTACATGCAAAACCTTTCCACACAGACATGTGGTGACACTACTTCCCTTTATTCTAACAGAAATCATAATTTTTTTAGATGAGGTAAAAAAAACATTTGATGTGCTTATGGATAACAAAATTACTTCATATTCCAAAGGATTTTGGCTCATTTTCTTGAATGGTGACAATTCAGGAGTTGAGTGTAGTACAGTGATGCTGTTGTGTTAGGCCACACAGCTTCTCATCATCTTAATCTACTCTCTCTGCCTGTAGTCTCATCTGCTTTTCTCTAACCAAAAACACCCTCCGTAGTCTTGTGTTCTAAGATAGAATACTTGTTTTTGTGTCGTACCTTTCATATTTTTCTGTTTTTCTGTTTGCCTCTTTCTCTCAATCTGTCTGTCTCTGTCTCTCATCTCTCCCTTCTTGCATCATGTCTAATTTGCAGAAGGTAAGTTCCTAATCTCTTTATCACTTACATGTCATTCTTTGATGTTTATAATGGAAAGTGTAATCTAGTGAGTGTAATTTCAGAAAATCTTTTTTTTTTTCTCTCAGAAATTGGACCAGTCAGGCTAATCACATTGTAAATCAAGTAGATAGGCCAAACCAATAAGGGAAAGAAAAAAAAACATAGCTGGCTATTTTAACTACAACTTCAGTAGTTGTGAAATATTAATCGCATGAATCAGCCAATCCATACAAACCACAAGTCTAAAGTCTATTCTATTTGTTTTTCTTGAGTTCTGGGGTGTCTCTTGGGCATCACTGTTCCAGACGTTTAAGCTTTTTAATCTTGAACGAAGGGTCAGACTATTTATTCTTTGAGTGGGATGATTTTGTGGCACCAAGAAGCTTGTCATCTTTGTAACCAAAGCTTTTATATTAGCTGATATTTTAAACAATACTATGAGGGGTGTTCAAGTCGAACCAGGACTTTTGATTGTGCAGAGTAACAGAACACATTTATGAGAGTAAAAACTACCTTTATCTCTCTATATACTGTAATCCTCTGCTACTTTATATTAATCCACTTATCCCAGTGTTTCACTAGTGCTTGAGTTCTTTCAAGGCAGAAAGTTTTCTCAGTACACTGAAGCCATGATCAGACCGCCTGCTTTATGTCTGAAACACTGGCCTCGCAGGAGCACCTTTAATGGCTCAGACATGTAGACATGAGGTAAGGACTGTACAGGGGGACGTGGCAATAATTCCCAGCCAGAACAGACACATTCCCACAGACAGATGCATCTCTTCCACATGTTGGTGTCAGGGATCAGGCATTCCACTCACTGTTCACAGGAATGACTACAGTGTGCTACCTCAGCCCATAATCCGTAATTCTTGGACATACGACATTCTTTTAAACATTTGCACCACTGAATTGTTTCCTAAGGCTAAGAGTCTCATCACTGTATTGCTTGTAGTCTTCTGTAAATGTCAATCAATTTCTTCCTTCACAAGTCCAGGTTTGACTTGAACACCCCTTGTAGATTCCACTTGCCATGTTTTTTTTTTAATTACAGCAGTATTGCGTGCACTTCGATCAACTTTTCGTTTTGTTCCGTATTTAATTCTTTGTCAAATTCTTTTCATACTATTTGTGTGCATTACATAAATCCTAATATAATACTGGTGTATCATACAGTTGTACCATAATTCTCATAATTTGAATGCGCTGGATTTCTAAGGTTGTTTTTTCCTTATTATTTTGTTTCTCTCAGGTGTGTCAGCACCCTAATACACGTATGAGGGAGTGGGGAGCTGAGGCAGTCACATCTCTGATCAAAGCTGGCCTTGCCTACAAACATGACCCTTCTCTTTCACAGAATCAGGTATCTAGCTTCCTGGAAAACAAACTACAGAAAAACCTTGGATTGTGAGTAACGCGGTTTGCGATTGTTCTGCAAGACGAGCAAAGATTTTTTATAAATTTTGACTTGGAAAACGAACACGTCTTGGTTTACGAGTATCATGTATCACGCATGCGCTTCTTGTTTTGACGCCAAGTGTCACGTGATCACAACTGAGCCAACGGTTTTT
>JAOVVA010000010.1:16098678-16108854 GCA_028565275.1 Leiocassis micropogon | reverse complement strand
GTAGAATGTAGAAAATAAATCACTAAACAAAAACAAAGAAATTTGCAAGTGACCCCAAACTTTTGAACGGTAGTGTTCCTGTTGAACCTAGACCTGGCCAACAGAAGCACAGATCATAACACTTCCCCCACAGGCTTGTACAGTAGGCACCAGTCACGATGGCTGCACCACTCATCCGCCTCTTCTTACTCTGATGCACTCATCAGTCTGGAACAGGGTTAAATCCAGACTCATCAGCCCACATGACCTTTTTCCAGGGCACCACATTCCATTCTTTATGCTCCATAGCAAATTGAAGCTTTTTTCCAATTAGCCTCACTGATAAGTGGTTTTCTTAAGGCTACACATCTGTTTAGGCCCAATCCAAATTAAGTTCTCTTTGCATTGTGCATGTGGGAATGCAACATAGCTGTTTGTTTTTTTTGTAACAATTTGATTTCAATAAGCGTTTAATCACACTCATTCAGGAAGTTTTTCTTCCTCAACAGTGATGGTTCTCTGTTATCCTTCCAGGATTTAATAATGTGGTCAAGAGTTCTTAACACAATTTTTGTATCTCCCTAATTGTTTTTCTTTTCTTGATGCAGGACAATAATTTGACTCTACTAAAAAGAGTAAAACCCACCATGACCACAGGATATGTCTTCTGACGAAATGAGAAGCTACTCACTGCATCACAGTTCGGGTTAAATAACTTGTTGCCAGCTGAAACATATTATCCAATGGAAGACTCTTATATGCTTAGTTAAATCCAGTTTTTTTTTCTTTCTTGGCCAGGCAGTGTATGAATCTCAAATACAGAAAGGTTACATATTCCACTTCTTAAGCACTTTCACCATTTCTTTTGACCGAATGCAAACATTCATTCACTCAATTGGTTTCAGGATTATTCTGGTTAGGGTCACAGGCTTACAGCAAACACGATTTTAAACACAAAAATGAGACTTTCTATTAATATTAAAATGTATCTTTACTAGCTACACTTAAGGAAGTCTTAAAATTCCACGGCAGGAGCCTAATGCAGGATGAACTGGCAGCGGAATGAGTATTTTTGAATTCTAGTTCAGGCTGACAGTAAGCCAACTTTTTTTCCCCCCCAAGATCAAAAAGAGAATCTGAGTCTTGCATGTGTTTGTATAGCTGAACTGTGGATGAACTCTACCCATTTGCAATTTAAAGATCAAAAGCTGTTCTGATAGACAGTGCAAGTTGAGAACAGAGAGTGCACCATGCTGTCAGGAACGACGGTGCCCTGAGAGAAGACAAGCTTCAGTTGTCATTTAAGTTCACATCTGCTTAAAATTAAATGCATTTCAAAGGGCTGCCAAGTCATTTGCATTTAAAAATTAAATCTCATTGTTAGCAACTAACGATCAAACTGTACAACAGAAAAAAAGGCACATCAAATATGTGCTTAAATTAAATACATTTAAATCCTTTCACAGACTTTATACATTTCTGATATACACTTAGGTATAGTATGTAGTAAATATATATATATATATTTTAAAAATACCTCTGGATTGCAGAGCAGGAAAGGTTTAATGGAGATGTCTGTGCCATGAACCTTTAGATCATGATCACCAAATCCTCTGGTAACACCAATAGTGGCCATCAACCGGGCCTGCGACATCAGAAAACACTCAAAATTTCACTGGCCATTCATTTAGATCACTTATATTTATACAATTAAATTAGTACTACCTCAGAAACCCTAGTAAAACACACATTTTCAGGATTTACATTAGATTATTACACCCATGACTAATAAAACACTTATAATTATACACTGTGTAATAACTTTCTTTCCAGCTTTATGATTACTGTGTCGTTTTAAGACAAATCTTAATCTTTATCCCATCTACTTTTCTGATTTCTCATCTCCGATTACCGAACAGGGCGTGTACTTGGCTGATGACGAAAGAGGTAGAACTTAGTGTAAGTGTAACAAAGTGTACGATACTCAATCTTACACAATATTATTTCTCTGTATTAATATACAGAGGCAGTAAATGAACTTCAACCTGAAATAATAACACTGTTTTAACACTGATTACATCAAAGCTGGCCAGCTTACTTTTAGCTTTAACTTTTTAACTTTTTCTAAAAACTCTTTTTCCGTCAACAATGGGTACTTACACTAGTACATTATATAGTAACATTCTGCATCATTAACAATCAGGAAATGAAGGCTCATGCATTGGGTATATTCATAATCGTGTTTCACTTAGTTCTGAGTGGCACTTATTTATACTTGTCATAGAAAAGATGACTAAAAAATAACTAAAAGTTATTTAATTTTTTAAAAAACATATTACACTGGATGCTATCAAGTTCATAAACGTTTATACTGGATATTTGTAATTTGTGCTCCTTGCCTTATATCTAGCATTATCATCTACTTTCTCTGCGCCTTTACATTAGCTATAGGTCTAGCTATAGAGCCAAGTCTAGCTTTATAGGGCGTAAGGAATGTCCCAGTCAGCCACAGAAGCTAAAGAATGTTTTTTTTTTGTTTTTTTTTTGTCTTACTACAACAGACATGCCTACAATTTTGTCATCAATAGGCTTCATACCTTCTTCCCCTCTCCAAAAACCAGTGGAAACTTTAGGTCATCCTCCTGCACAGTTTTATATGCCCTGTACACAAAAACAGCACTTTAATGAGAGCACTTTGTAGCTGGCGCACAGCATAGTCACCCCAAAGACATATCATGATTATAAGCATGATAAAAGTAAATTATTTATTAAAATAGTCAATACAAAATTCTATTATCTATTATAGTTGCATTTGTAGAACTGTATCCATTGGCAAAGGCAAAGCAACCAGTATATTCATTTGGCTTTCTCTCATCTCCTCATATGCATTCTGCACTGCATTCCAACCCCACATGGGGCATGTAATTCCTTACCCCTCTGGCCACAAGAATATGGCGCATCAGGCTGAAAAGACATTAAGTGACTATTTACTGTGAATAGTTAAAAATAAATCAGTTTGAGGATTAAACATAGTCAGTTTAATAAAATACAAAAACATTAAATATCATCTTGTGGCCTGGGTGTACTCATTATGCAATCTATCACACTATATGCAATTTCAGAATAAAATCTTTTTAAAATCCAACAATGCTCGACATTTTGAGCAATTCCACTGGCATAATTCTAATCATGGATAGGAATGATTTTTCTTCTGAACAAAGAAATTCTTTTGAAAAACAAGTTGTTTAAAACATTTCCACTTTAGTAAGTACTATACTATTTATAATACATTTAGTTTCAATTAACTGATGGATATCTTACAAAGGCACTTCTTCACATTTTCCAGCAGGAAACAAGCTTTTCAAGTCATGGTGTGATTGTGCCAAGTGGGCGGAGCTAAATCTAAAGGTGATAAGTTTCAGATATTAAAGTGATAGAAAGTGCGAGGTAGACATTTTTATGACTACGGTTTAAAAGAAACCAGGTTATACATGTAGTTGCCAAATATCTGTAAACATGATTTATGTGACCAAAATCTTTGTTGTTATCTATAGTCTCTTGCTGGAAATCATAATTTTAAACACAGCTACAATCAGCTTGTACAGTCTGGAGAGCTGGTCCAATGGAAATGTCTTTAGTGGATGGATGGATGGATGGATGGATGGATAGATAGATAGATAGATAGATAGATAGATAGATAGATAGATAGATAGATAAATAGATGATAGATAGATAGATAAATAGATGATAGATAGATAGATAGATAGATAGATAGATAGATAGATAGATAGATAGATAGAGCTGGGCGTTTTTGGTCTTGGACATAACATTTGTTACAACAATGAACACATTGAAAACATTCACCCATATGCAATTATGTGTAAGTGGAAAAAAATCCACATACCAGCCTTTCATGGTATAGTCTCTGTACAGCATTCTTTTTCCCACCTCCTTCTTGCAAACTGTTCTTGGGAACTCTAAGTGTGTGAACTCATTACCCAACAAGTGAGGCTGCATATAAGCCTGAGTGAAAAGAAATCGTGAAACTTTAAAGGTCATGGATTGTACTTGACAAATGTGGATCAATCTACAGTATGTACAACTACAGTAGTTCCAGGATCTGTTTAAAAAAAGTATAGAACAAAGACATAGGATAATAGATGAATATTGAGAATATACTATCCAACATTTTCACTGAGCTGAGAGCTGGAAACTGACTGTGAGAGCAGATGCAACAACATTTCCACTTTATTGTACAGTTTGGTAAGTGATATTCCCACAGCATGTGACCAGCATTGGAATCAGATAATGAAAGTATATCTAGCTGTGTGCAAAATCAAACTCATGGCAAGCTTATTAGATTGTTTGATTATCCGGGTTGCTTTTTAAACCATTTTAATATAATCTATTAGTGGCAAATCAATGCTCTGGTTACACAGATATTTTTCTTTTTTCATATTAATTATCGCATTTGTTGATGGATGTGATTAGGAACAGCAGGTCATCATTAAAACAGTATAGATTGATTGTACCAGCTGCTAGAGATTTGATTACAACTAATTATGGTAATCATTTGTAGTTCTTGTTGTTGTTGAACTACAAATGTTTGTATAAGGCATGATGGCGCTTCAGTGCATTTTTTGAAAAAAAAAAAAAAGGCCAGTGCTGTCACAGTAAGGGGAATTGCGATTCTTTTAACTCCAACATCGATTTTTATTACATATATTTTTACCTTTACAATAGAGATAAACGGTTAGATCGGCCAGTGACCAGAATTGGCTGGTTTTAAGTTTGATTATCCGTGACTAGTGATCGGCCAATTAGCCAGCCTCAGATACAAGTCTCAAACCCACTCATTACACACACTTACACCAGTCTCAAAACACTGCACGTGCTAATTAGTCAAAAATGACGTGCGTTAGAAGCCCCACGTGGCCGCGTTAGAAGCCCCACACACCCATACACACACTGTTGAGTTTTGAGACTTTGCAGGCATTAGAGGAAGTAAAACATCTCCGTTTCTTTAGCAACCTAAAGATAAATTATTTACACGTTTTCATCCCGTGCGATAGGAGTGAATTATTTGCTAAGTTTGTTTAGAAATAATACTCATAGCGGAGGACAGAGGTACGTGCTGTTCCTCTTGTATTTGAAGTCATTTCGTATTGGTTAAATGCTGTTAAATGCTGTGCTTTTTTCAGTAAGAAAACTAATGTTATGAGGAGTTAAAACGACATTTAAATAATCATGGAAGTTTTTTAATGGTTTAAAATTGTAACAAAATCAGGTGAAAATGTAATATTGAATATACAATCGAATCTGCACCTATGAATCGTGATAATATCGTATCGAGAGGTGACTGGTGATTCCCATGCCTTCGAGACACTATGCTGTAGTACAGAATATTGTTGCTGAATTGCTAGTCTAAATAAAGGGGGAAAAAAATCCTTTCAAAGGTTTAATCTTTGTTTTTCTAAAATGTAGTCATTCAAATTTCAAGGAAAGGGCATAGAGTACTTACAGCGCCATCAATTAAGCACAAACACTATTAAGCAATTCAATAACAAAAAAGTGACATTAAGTTCCTCAAAAAGTGTCCTATATTATACTGTATATTGTACTGTAGCTTGTGATATACTGTATATGATATGAAACATTGACGTTGCTTTTCAGTCTTACCAAACACTGAAGTCTCTGTCTCTCTGTCTCTGGAGTGAAGGCACTTGACATTGGTAAGATTTCACCAGTACGCAGAATTATGGCCCTGGCAGAGAAACAGAAAACACAACTTTGCCTGGGGGACAATTGGAAAGACTGCTGTAAAGGGTAACAAAAACTTGGCTTGGTGGGAGTGAAAAGTGAATATTTTTTACATCTCGATATTCCTTTTATGCATATATATTTGGGTTTAAGTACTGTGAAAGTAGACCAACTCAGCATCACACTGTGAATTGCCGTTACTTTAGTTTATCTTGGGTTTTTATTTTCCTGTACTCTCTCTGTGATTGACCTTCCAAACTGCACAACTACATGTTGTATCTCATGGTAAATTACGATAAATCAAGCTCATGTGGTTCAAGATGTACCATGCACATGATAAGAATGTGTACAGGAATAATTGTTTCAGGATCCAACCTTAGCCATGTGTTCTAGTGTGTGATATCGTTACTGAACCTGTCAGCCGTTGCTACAAAGTATTTTATTATAATTTGACTCCATGCTTTATTACTGACTCAAGAATGAAGTAGAACTAAATCCAGATACAATAAAAAAAAAACTCTTGGCATTATGTAAAGGAAAGCTGTTGGAAACAAAAAATATTTAAAATAATAAGCGTACACGACACAAAATACACTGCCTGGCATATAATTTTTTTTATAAATAAATAAAAAATTGCACGCTCTAAAATTTCTTTGGACTGGCTTTTGCTTTGATTATGACATGCATTCACCATGGCATTGTTTAGGTTAACTTATTTCAATTTCATAACATTTATTAATGTCCTGTCTCATTAATGTCTCTCCATGAACTTGTATTGATGATGGGATACAGTCAGAACACGGTAAAAAGTCTAATGCAGCATATCCCAAAGATTCTCAATGCAGTTAATGTCTGGACTCTGTGGTGGCCAATCTATGTGTGAAAATCATGTCTCATGCTCTCTGAACCACTCTTTCACAGTTTGTGCCCGATGAAACCTGGCATTGTCATCTTGGAATATTGTCCATGCTGTCAGGGAAGAAAAAAAAATCCATTGACGGTAATATTTAGTCGTTTAGTGTACTCACGTATTCAGCTGACCTAATTCTTGGGCAAATAACGTTAATGAACCAGATCATAACACAATCACACAGGCTTGTACAGTGGGCACTAGGCATGATGGGTGCATCACTTCATCCCTCTCTCTTCTTACACTGATGCACCCATCACTGTGGAACAGGGTAAATCTGTACTCATCAAAACCTTTTTCTAATCCTCCATAGTCCGTTTTGTATGCTCCCTAGCAAATTTAAGCATTTTTCTGAATAGCTCACTGATAAGTGCTTTCCTTAAGGCTACACAACTTTAGTCCCAATCCCTTGAGTTCTCTTCGCACTGTGAGTGTGGAAATGCTCTTATTTCCACTATTAAACATAGACCTGAGTACTGTTTTTTTAACCATTTGATTTCACCAAACATTTAAGTGATTTCCGATCATGATCATTCAAATGCTTTTCCAAGCACAGTTCTTTCTTGAACATGACGGTTCACCACTATCATAACAATGCGTTTCACAGTTAACCCAATTTTAGTAGTCTCAGCAACCTTCTTACTTGTTTTATTTCCTTGATGCAGCCCAATAATTTGACCCTTCTGAAACAGAGTAACATCTTTGCCATAATCACAGGATGTCTCCTGACATGGTTGTTTAAATAATTATGTTTCTTATGTTTTTTTATGTTGATAACATTAATTACTGTTTAATGTCTAATTGCTGAGATATAGACAGTGCGTGTCTATTCTGAGTGCCTCAAAAAAAAAATCATAATCTTTTAGAATATTTAAATGAGGATTCTGTGGTGTATTAAGAAAAAAGGAACCTCAGCCTCATGACACCAAGATTTTCCTTCTACCCCTAAATTTAACTTTGCAGCACAGTTTGATAGTGAAAATGCATGTATTTCTATGAGTAACCATCTTGAAAAGTATTCATTAAAGTGCTTTAAAACAATGCTTAGGATTAAAACCTCCTCAATTCTGATTGAAGGACCAGAAAGAATTTGATACATCAATCTACTGCACACTATTGGCGCGAAACTAACCTGTATGACTTAATATCAGACTCGATATGATGAGTCACATATGAAGAGCTTTACCTGCTGTCTCCTGCATTAGCCACATAAAGCTTCCCCAACAAGTGCATAGCCACTAAAGCTGTACATCCTCCAGAAATATCGTACACACCCCTCTCTCGACCAATATGCTTGTCCTGCAGATGCACAATCCCATAATAAAAATATTAGTTCATATGTTTTAGCAAAACTCCTTATAATAAGCCAATGTATAAGAGACAAATAATTCAAACTACGTCTGCCATCTAGTGGCCATACCCAAGTATGCAAGTATACCCAACACTTACTATTTTAAAGGGAAAAGTTAATTTCTATATGAATTAATTTAATGTTCTAAATATTTAGATGGCTCTAAAACGCAAGAAATTACAAATATGTCCTTGTCTTTAAAACTTACCACCTCTTTGAAAGCATTTTCAATTGCACCGACCACCAAGCTCTCCTGCTTCACTTTCTTCTCCATGAAGAAGCGTGGAGTTGGCGTGTTGGGCGATCCTGGTGCTCCTGCAGCACCCCTCAGCGATGCGGCTCTTGACAGTGCTCTCTGTGATGAGCCACTCGGCCGAACATGCAAGCTGGTCTCCTCACCGAGACATGTGGGGGGCTGCATTGAAGGCTTCTGCAGGATTTCCAGCACACTCTGCAGCTGCTCCTCAATGTGCAGGTGCAGAAGTTTGGACGCAAAGACAGCAGCGCCTGAACCAGCATGGCCATCAAAGAGTCCCCAGTAGTGAAAATACAGATCTTCCTCTTCTTGCTTAATGTTAAGTAAAAAAACACACATATGCAGTTTACTGATGCATTCAGTGATCTATATTTCCTAGTTTTACTTGTGTTTACTTGTACTATTAACAACATTCATAAAAAAAAAGGTAAGTGGTAATTTGGTTATTCTGTATCATATTGTGAAAATTTTACATCCTATATTGCAGGTGGGTGAATTAGGATAATCTTGCACCCTCACAAAGGTGCATGCAGAAGTTTGCTACAAAGATCTTACAAAAAACTAGGAATATGATTACCTTCTAAATAATAAATGGAGAGCCCAATTATTATCAGATAATCAGCGCAGATATATACACTATACATTGGAGAAAATATGGAGTAAAGTCACAAAAATATGTTTACAGCATGCATACTGGTTACTCCCACTTGAGTGAGTATTTTTCTCAAGTAGAACAACTTGTTTTGGTTTTCATGGAACATAAATGTTCTTTAGCTCTTATGACAAACAACCAAAAATGGGTTATCCACCTATTTTGGAGGCACCGAAAAATTTGTGATGTCTCACTTCACAGCAGTAGTTAATGGATCATATGAAATTTTGTTTAAGTGCTTTAAATATTTGCAGGTTTATCTCTGTATATTTATCTTTGTGCAGATGTTACTGTGCAGAGGAGTGAATTGTTTGCCCAGTAGGGGGCTTAGACCTCTCCCCTCACAAGAGGTGTGGTGGTTATTTCTCTTATCAATAGATGACAGGGTTATGGTGTGAAAGGAATTTATGTCACAAATTACAATAATTCACCATATTATTATTACCAGACATAACATTAACACCACATAAAAAAATAACACATTAACATTGATTATAAATTATATACTAGTGAACTCGTTAAAGGATTATGGCTCACCCTTTCTCACAGGGACCAAAGGCCAGGCCGTCTGGTCCAATACTTTAGAAATGCTAATGCAGCACAAATTGCCATAAAAAGTCAGAACACCCAGTGCACCACAGCCTGCTGCAGATGGGGCCAAGCAGTCAAATAGCTCGACAATGCAGCCTCTACCTCCAAACTCCTCAGATCTCAAGCCGCATGAGTGCCCTTGGTCTGCATCGGACAAACAAGTCGGATCAATGCAGGCCCCACACCGACCCACAACCTACAGCACTCAAGGAATTACCTGCCAACATCTCTGTACCACCACAGCACACTCCAAGAGGTCTTGTAGACTTATGCACTAAGGGGCCAGAGCTGCCCTGGCAGCACAAGGGAAACCTACACAATATTGGGATTAATGTTTTCGCTGTTCGGTGTATATGCACTATCTGGCCAAAAAAAATTTCCCCATTTCAGAAAGTCAAACACACCACCAAGAAAGAAAACCACTTGTTAGTGAGAAAAAAAAGAATACATTTTTTAGGAATCATAACGATTGGATCAATGGAAAAAGGTCATGTGGTCTGATGAGTCCAGATTGACCCTATTCCCTATACCCTATACCCATCATCCATTGTGGCCACTTTACAAGCCAGTAGTCCAGTGGCGATTTCTTTAAGACTGCACGGGAAGCTCAGCTTCCCCTATAATGTCACAAAATTAATGGTCAAATTATGTACTATTGTATTAACATTTTATTGACT
>JAOVVA010000010.1:16075764-16090243 GCA_028565275.1 Leiocassis micropogon | reverse complement strand
AGTCTTTTGTTTGATTATTCCTTTGTTTGACTGATTTCAATCACACACACACATTTTATATATATATATATATATATTTATAAAGGTGCCGTCTTTCTTTTGAGCAAGGACTATAGGAGTAAAGGCTACTGCTCTCTCGAATGACCGCTATCTGACCTCAAACTGTAGGAACAGCTGACTACGAATTCGAAATCACCGTACAGGATGGGACTTCTGTAATACCAGCCGGCAAGCTAACAACATGAACCGGATGCAGGGTACTCACCCTTACACAGGGATACATTACCACCTCAGTAGAACTTACATTAACAACAGGTACATAAACCATACCTCTCGTCACCTGTACTATGGCGGGAGATGCCAAAATTTCAGCCGGCGGACAAGATGACACCAAGGCTGAAGTACCACCTAAACTTCTAGGAGCGGCCCGTGAGCCAGTAAAACCCCAACTGTGGCTCTGCAGCGCGGTGGGTGCTAGTTTTCCAGCGCTGGAAGGGACTTCCTTTCAGAAGCTGTAGGAACATGTGACAAGTAAGGCCGAGGGGGAACACACACCCCATCACACTCCCTTGCAAACTGGCCATGTTGTTGACAACGCCTGCACACCAGACCTCTACGAGGAGAACGATTGCGCTAATGAGAAAGCTGTAACCGAGAAATGCTATAGGCAAGCTGCTCTTGCTGACTTTTCAATTGCTCCTGCTAATATTTCAACAACTTCTTAAACTCAACCATCTCTGCTGGAAGAGCATGGGCCACACTATTAGGCCGATTCTGAATCCCATATTGAAAACCCAATGCTGAAGGAATGGAATGACTGCGATCTCTCACACCGCTAGGAAGACCCTCCTGTTCCCACCTAATGGCTTCACCTCTAACCTCAAGTAAAGTAGCACCAGGCTGCCTGCGCACCATCTGCTTTAACTCATGATGCAAAGCACCGTCCAGTACATGCTCTACAAATTGATCCCTTGACAGGACATCTGCATTAAACATATTGGTCGGGGCACACTGCTTTACCCTCTCCATAAGACTAATTAATCCTAGTGAAAACTCCTGTAAAGTTTCTCCTTCTAGCTGTCTTCTAGAAAAGAAGGCCTCCTGCAAAGCTACATAAGACTGAGAACACCCTTACAGCTCTTGCAGTATTAAAATAACCTTTTCTGGGTCCTCTCTATTAACAGTGGAACGATATTTTATTTCGTCAGGGGCTTCCCCCTTCTAGGTGATTGAACAGGAAAAATGCTTGATCTCTGGCAGACAAATGGTGAATCCTCATACAAGCTCGTACCTCCTCAAGCCATTCATCTAACCCAACACCGCACTTCCCCTAAACATAGGACACTGCCTATCCCAAGATACGAAAACTAATTGATCTATTACAGGGACACTAGGGAGTGAAAAAAACATTACCTGTTGGAGGGAGAGACTGAAGTAGAAGGCACGTTGGATTCTGGAGTGGCAGGAAATCGTTCCTTGAGGAGCCGTTCATTGTCAGCCCTCAACTGGGCAACCAAACTCCTCAGCTCCTGCAACTCGTCCTCCATGGCTGGAATCCAATCAAAATTTAAGCTCTGACAACACAACACTCACAACCAGAAAAATCTCACCCCAACTAATTAGAGGTCCCCTGCAGAACACTGCTGCTTTGCCTCACAATAAGATAAGCTTTAAAAGAAAACACAAGATAATTTTAATAATTAACAGGCAAGAGAAAAAAAATAAGAATATGAACAAACCATGCCTTTGCTTAAAAACAGTGATCCTGCCGATTACGCCAGATTGTGGCAAGGTGAAGGGGGCTGCCAAACCCCTGGTTTTAACAATGTAGCCATTACACCACCTTGCACTCAAGGAAATCGAACGAACCTAATTACCTTAACTAAGGCACCCAGGTACATTCACTGAAAATGCAAGAGGTATGGATTTAATACATAAACACGTTTATTTTCTCACAAACAATCATACACATGTAGCAGTTCAGAAGTTACATATAGCAATACTAAAAGTAGTTGCAACTACACCAGCATCAAGTGTATGCTATGCCAAGAACGATATCTACAACCTCCTAAAATACACATAATCACATTAGAGCTGGAGCTTACCAGTGGATAAGCAGACTATGGAAAAGAGGAGGGATAAATATCCCCACTAGAATCACCCCAAACACATGTGAATCACACCCACACACAATTCACTGTGACCAGCAGCACAAAGGGGTGACCAACACGCACAAGAAGAAGGGAAACCACCCTTAGCACGTCGCAGTGCCACCACCTTTAGCTCACAGCTCTACCAGATTAGGAAATATAATCATTGACATAAAAAAAACACACAACCAGAAAAAAAAGGGAGAGAGAGAGAGATAGAAAGAAAAAACTCTTCTCAGCTCACAACATAGTTCTCAGACACACAAGACAAGAGTGCATGCGAAGCAGCAATATGGCAAAGCACCAATCCAGCATTCATACAACGCAGCAGTGAGGGGAAGTGCATATAAATTTATCCACTGGCAGCAAAGCAAGACATATGCAATACAAAACAGTAATGAAGCAAAAGCGTATGTACTAAAAAAGCAGCAGTGATCAAAAGCAGCAGTGTTGCAAACATTGCTTCTGCACACACATATATACATGTAGAAGCAATGTGCTGTGGTATAAGACTGTATACCAAGAAGAATGTTTAACACATGATTTCAGTGACGCATGATTTGTAACTTGTTATGCAGTACAGAGGTTTACTAGAATCTGTGTCTAATCCCCGGAGGCTTCCAAACCACTACATCAACCATGAGTGTGCCTGAAAATGTACTGGCTTCTCCTGTAGCTTTCATAATCCTCACACTTGGATCATAACCATTGCTGGTGAGTACCTACCCATCACAATGTTGTGGAGTGAGCAGTCAAGGAGAAGAAAATAATGTGTGCTGTGTGTGAATGTGTGCTAAGTGGGAATATGCATGGAGTTAGAGATTCTAGTGTGTGTGTGTGTGTGTGTGTGTGTGTGCGCGTGTGTGTGTGTTACAAAAAATAAAAAAATAATCTGCTGAAAAGCAAAATTAAAAACAAGAATAAAGTTGTTTAAGATGTTCCTGGCACAACCTAGGCAATATGATTAACTGAATTTTATTTCGTAAATATTATTATTTCATAACTAACTATACAAACATGACTGAGCATAAGACTTAAATGGAACACATTGACAAAGAAAAGCAATGATATAGATACCTCTCGTTTTTTTTGCTTAGCTCCAGAAAAACAGTGGCTAATTCCTGGATCTGAAAGGGACAGTTGTTTTATCTGAAGAATGACATACTGTATGGCCATCTCAGCTTTGAGTCTATAAAAATATATCTTTATATATTAAAAAAAAAAATTCTATCATGAAGTAAAGTGAGCGGGAAATAACTGCACTTGCACAGCTGCCTCCACTCTACATTCTGGGGTCATGCTAATGTAATCTCTGCAAGTTGAAAATAAGGACATGGTGAATTCAGGGGTGAGTAAGTATGTGAGAGAAAAAACAAGAAGGCTATTCTGGGGTATGTGAACAGCAGTGGTAGTTGTAGACAGTCATTTTCTGGATATTTTAGTGTGTGCTTCTGAGGCAACCCTCAGAGGAAATAAAATTTTATCTCAGAAAAAACTGAAATTAGAAGCCTCTTTTAAAGATTGTAACCATGCAGAAAATTGTTATTGCTTATCTGACACAAACCCCTACCGAACCCCAGCAACATAAAACCACCTTAACCTCAATGCATATGGGGGTCCTATTCATTTTTCTAAATATTTCAGATAAGATTGAATTCTATGACATTTCATGTTTTTTCCTTGGAAGGGAAAGAAAGAAAGAAAGAAAGAAAACCTTCACAGTGCTTCTCCAGTATCAAGACTTTATAGAGGGGATAAAATGCATTTTAATGGAATTTTGAGTCATTATGTTTTTAAAAAATAATAAAATTATAACAAATAATGAAATAAATATTTCAGATATACAGACATCCTGAATCTGCTAGCTAGCAAGTAAGTTACCATATATTACCACACAAGAATGTCGTTGATCTGCCCTCCAAAATCCACACAGCTCAATATCATAGAGCTTCTATGAAATGCAACGGACAATTCTGATCCATGGATGCCTCACCCCAAATGAGCTGCTGTTTTGCTATTGCATTTTAATGTTATGGCTGGTATATATACAATATGTGCATTGTATGTTTGTGTGGATGCAAACCTTCACCATCAACCCAGAGAATTGCAGGTTTGCTGAGTGAGAAATGTGAAGCTGTGTGTTGTAGGCATTTTCTCCTCTATTCTCCCGTCGAACCTCCACCAATACTCTTCTCCTGCTGGTTTCTATATATAGCAAAATTTTGATTCTAGGTGATCAATTTTAGGTTTAAAAGCAGAACATGAAAAATTACAGCACACATTTTAGAGAGGTCTAGCTAAGCATATAATTGTACAAGCCATGAAGTGTGTTCTCCAGTCATAGCAAGGATTGCTAAACAGGATGATATTATACACAGGGCTCTTGGGAGAAGCGTGGGAGACAAAGCAAAAATTATGAGCCTTCAAAATTTCAAGAGTACTCAAGATACCATTTACAGTGATGTGATGTTGTGCAATGACTACACTTAGAGTAAGAGTAAGTAGATGAACATTTTTTGGTAGACCCTCTTGGAAAGCTAATGACCTAGTTTCTTGGTCATGTTTCTGAATCGACCGGAAATACACCTGTGTGAAAGTTTTGAGGTTGATTTTTTGGTGCTGTGACTTTTAATGTACAGTATAATAAGTGAGAACAAAAATATATTGATAGTCATCATGGAAAAAGCTGTATTTGTATTATATCCACTTGATGTACTAACCAGTATTAGTACATATGGATCTACATTATTAATCTAGGTTTAATCTTTATCAAAATAACATTAACATTTTACCTAATATAATGAAAAAACATAAATAGATATTATTAGTCTGATGTTTGTAATACTATACCATACATAAAGTATAAAGTGAACACATAGTTTGTATCATTGACTACAAGCCTCAATGTGGTCTTTCAGCCTGAGAATCAATTTGCTAAAAAAGTCACCTTTTTTTGCTTGTCCCGGTCAATATTATTATCACATAAGTATCATTCTGGTGGATAAAAATCTTCCATTTTAAATTATGTTCTCACTCATTCTCTGCTGTTTCTTTTGACATGTTGCCTCAGCGCACACATGTGGGACAAAGAGAGTGGAGACTAGCAAAAAACAAGCATGTAATTACTTTTTAAGCCTTTCTCACCAGCAACTCTATTGCACAATTCTGAGGGGGGAAAAGGCAAATGAAGCAGTGATTTATTGTGGTTTTGCAAATAGAAACAAAAATATGCATGGGAAGTGGTACAATAGATAACACTTAGGCAACAGACCATGCATCAACAACACTGTAACCAGTAGATTAAATTTTATATTGTTCTACTTGATGTCTACAAATGTTACACTTTTAGTTAATTATTTTATACAAATGAAGAATATCTGATAGTGGCAACAAAAATGACATTCTATTTGCTGCCATTTATAAATCGATCAACAGTTTAACAGTAAAAAAATATATATTTTTGGTAAGTACTGTATTTCAAACCAGAGAGATAAGGAAAAGCCTGATAAGCACAAAATGGCAAAACATTATGTTGAAATTGTTTCATCAGTGTGAATTTTGTGTGATTTTGCAAATCACACAAAATTCCACCTCTCATGGTTTTGTCACAATAGATTAATCAGCCTGCAGGTGTATTTATGTATGCAACTTAGTATCAGTAGTATCAGTTTTTTGAGTTTAATATAAAATATTGTAAATGATTGTGTTTCTGTAGACAGCCACTGGCAGCAAACTGGAACAATGAGAAAAAGACAACTTTTACATACAACTTTTTTAATTACAAAGATTGAAGAATCATATATTTAAAAACATAATAAAGAACACAAAAACTTCAGTTTTCAGGATCAACAGCCTCCTCCTCAGGTAATGACAACTCTTTTTTTACAGTATAGGTTTGTACTATATAAAGTCTGTTCATGCAATGTCCAGTTGCATATATGTCTGTGGTCCCATAAGGTTATAATAAAGCTCAAAAATTCCAATGAAGAATGAGCAAATGCCACAGCTTCCCACACAGCACATGCCCCTTCATGTCTCTTGTACACAAAGTGCTTATGAATTTCTTAAGTGTTCTAACTTTACAGTACAGTATATCACTGTTAAATTTTATTTTTAAATATTACTGTAACATGTCTAATTGCTCCTAAATGCAGCAAAACAGGTGCTAGAGATAGCATGAGCATTATTAAATTAGAAGTGAAACGGAAGGTTAAATTACATTATCCCACATAGTTATGTTAAACGTATAATATGGTGTTTGCATAACCATCAAATCTCATGATAAATGTCCTTTTTATTGATTTTAATATTCTCCAAAAACCCAATGAATGTGTTTAGTTCACTCGAGCCACTATTCTATAAAGCCAGTAGTTCTGTTTTAATGCTTCAATCACATGACAGAAATAAGATATGATTGTCTTTCAGCCCATTCCATGTTTTTTTTTGTCTAAAAAACTGCAACAACAAGAAGAAGGAAAGCTTTTGAACGAGAGTAAGTCAGAAAATAGCATTTGCCATGTTTTGCCATCATCCTCTGTACATCAACAATGACTTGAACACATATAAACAACAAGATACATTTTAAATACTAGATAATTTGCAAACCTCATCTAATTCTGTATGTAGGGCGATATATGTGACAAGATTGCTAAAAAAAAAAAAATCACAGATGCACCGCCTAGCCAAAAAAATCCTTATCAAAAATATGTTATTAATTTATAACTACCACTCAAAAGTTTGGGATCATTTGCAAATTTCTTAGTTTTTGTTTAGTGATTTATTTTCTACACTCCACAACAATACTGGGGATTTCAAAACAATAAAATAACACATATGGAATTAGGTAATTATGTAACAACAATGGACAACAACAGTAAGTTGTTATTTTAAGGCACAGAGGCCAGATTTTCTAGAATAGTTCTTGCAAGAACAGTATTGTTAAGTGCATTTACAAAATCCATCAAGCACCATAATGAAACAGGCTCTTTATATTGGTATATTGGTAATCTAATAATTACCAATTAACAGAACCTCATATTGTGAAGGCTTTACAGATCATGAGTAGCAGATACATTATTGCATATTTTGGATCCCTTTAGCATTGCTTTACAATGTAAAAAGAAATAAAAATCAGGAACGACCATGGAGTTAGAAAGTGATGCCAGACTTTTGAGCGGTTGTGTATGTATTGAATGTATTGGATGATCAAACTATTCTAGTAATGGAGTTTTTCTTTACTGACGGCACAGGTATATTCCAAGGCTCAAATTGTGAGAGTGGTTCTTGGAACATGAGGAATCATTTTCACACATTACCTGACCACCACAGTGTGTATACATATTGCACCTATGTGATACCTTGTTATAGTAGTTGGGTTCATAACATTAATTAATTCTGTAACCTAAAATAATAATAATAGAATAGCACTAAATGGAACAATAGGAGTATAGCAAAAGTGCGTAATTGACCTAAACAGAAATAAATGATCTGTTGTTCGTACTGGAAAGGGGGCATGAAGGTGCAGT
Source organism: Leiocassis micropogon (assembly GCA_028565275.1). NCBI lineage: Eukaryota > Metazoa > Chordata > Actinopteri > Siluriformes > Bagridae > Leiocassis > Leiocassis micropogon. The sequence goes on along the minus strand of JAOVVA010000010.1, from coordinate 16,082,568 downwards.
GGGCAGATGTAACAAATCAAGCCCAGTAGATGTCCATTCTTTGAGTAAAAAAAAAAAAAAAGGAAAAAAAAGAACAAAAACACATTTCTGTTTTCCCCTGCTGCATATTTTTAGTAATTTAAAAACAAGAAATGTGTATTTTAACTGCAGTTCATTTCATTTCTGTGTTTAGTTTCAGGACAATCTGGACTATAACCTCACAGGAGCCCATAGACTTTTAAATCAGCTCATTTAATGGGCACATAAATTGTGCATGTACTTGGTGATCACGACTATTGCGCTTTCTCTATGTTTGAGATTTACTGCATAATCTACACACAATCATCCAGCCCTCATTTACAGAATTTTGTAAACGTCTGACCCTAATAGCAGCCCATCTCTGGCTGAGTAGCTTTAGAAGAATGCTCGAAGTCTTTTAAACCACATAAAGGGCTCCGATTGGGAATCTTTGTGAGTACAGTGGCCTTCCGTAAGCTGCTGTCTGAATCCTCTTTCTTGTCATTGTGGTGCATTTTCTGATGGAAGGGAAGACAGTGTGTGAAATCTTGAAGGAGGTGACCACTGAAGATCATATAGATCCAGGGGTTACAGCAGCTGTTCAAGCTTGCCAGCAAGGCTGAGAGAGTCACTGCCAAGTTCTCTGAATCTATTATAGAAGAACGTTAGTCAGTTTTTTTGTCAACAGAAGATACTAAGAGCAGTTCCACATTAACACAAGGGTCTATAATAAGAAGACAAATGTGCTGTGACAATAGTGAGTGGAATCACTTACTATTGCAGATTGTAATCACATGACTAAATCATGCTAGTTTCTACATTTTTATGGTTTGTTAATCAAATAAAGGAATGAAATTAACGCATTGTAAGCCAGCATGGAAACCTTAAACATCTTGAATGACTGATACATAAAAGATGCTACACTTGCAGATAGATTTACTAGTTTAATTCTTTTAAAAAAGGTACATACCGTCCCAGAGGAAGTTCTTATCCCAAACTGACCACATCTGCACGATGAAAAACGGTGCCCAGCACACTATGTATGCCAGCACGATGACAAATGTCATTTTGACAGTCCTAATTTTGGCTCTAGAAATGGTGGTCACACTGCTCACCAAGCTGTTCTCTGTGAGCTCATTTTTGCACTCCCCATTCTTTGTCTTAAACCTGACATTCCTCCAGAGGCTGTAGCTTATGAAGCTGTAACATATGATCAGCACAATTACAGGCACGAGGAAGATGCCCACTGTGATCCAGGTGATGTAAGCACGGCCGCCCCATGGTTCAATGAAATGGCCCCAACAGTCATAGACATGAGTGCCATTGCGGATCTCGCTCAGCGAGAAAATAAAATACTGTGGGGTGCTAAGTGCAAGGCTCCCCAGCCACGTGCTGCCGATCATAATGTAGGAGCGGCGTGTCGACTGCTGCAGGGTCTTTAGTGGGTGGCATATAGCAATGTAGCGATCCACTGTCATCATCACCATCATGTAAGTAGACGCAAACATACCCAGCACCTGGAGGTGCTTCACGATCCTGCACAGGAAGTCTGGTCCGTAGAAGCGGAATGTGATCTCCCAGCATAGTTGTGGCAACACTTGGAAAAAGGCCACCACCAGGTCTGCCAGGCTCAGGTGCTTGATAAAAAGGAGCATCCTTGACGCCTTCTTCTTTGTCTTGCACATTGCTGCCAGGACACTGAGGTTGCCTGCAACGGCAATAATGAAGGTCAGACTCAGCACTGTGATCTCAAGCTTGGCCACCTCCTCATTCCGACCAAAAGGATCACTTTCGTTGTTTGACAAATTCATTGCTGAAGCATGAAGGAAAGAGGTATTTTGAATTCCAGGTTACGCCAACAGAGTGAGAACAGAGGCAGCTCTCAGAGGTAGAAACTTGCAGGTTGAGATTCTTAAGGCATTCTCCTGTATCACAAGCTGATTTCATCCACATGCACTTTAAAGTGCACTTCTCTCACACCACGGCACACACAGACTCTGGTAGATGACGAGCTATGCTCCTCCTGTTTATCTCCTCCTCTGTTTTAGTCCCCTTCTATTGCGCAATTCTGATCAGACCAGCTATAATCACATCACGATTTAGACACCTGGAGAACACTTACTATTTCAGGTCTGCAGGAAGTCAAATAGACCCCAGAAATATACTGGCTTAGTGTCTTCTTTTATTCATTTAATTAAATTGAACTCATTTAACTACATACTATGCTGCTCATCCATTTTTGGTTGACAGCAAGAAAGAGAAAGGGAGGGAGGGAGGGCAAGCAAGAGACAGAGAAGGAGAGAGAGAGAGATATTAAGATTAGGAAGAAAAGATTAAAAGAAAGGCTCTATGAAAAAGTTTTAGATAGCAGCAAGATTATTAGTATCATACTAGTATCAAATTCTAAATTAGGGGTTCAGTCAACACTTGTGAGCACAAACACAAACCTTAATTCATTTATTTATTTATCATAAAATATTTCATTTGAAATATTTTTCCATTGCCCATTAACCCCCTTACTGGTACCTAAAATCTTGTCTTACCTTCTCCTTGCTTTGAGAATGGTCTTCTACCCTCTTTCTAACCATGTTTGTCCCTCTGTACTCTGTCCTTCTGTACCTCTCTTTCTGATCAATGATGAATCAGATGAAAATGCCATGCAGATGATGTGAGTGGTTTCATAAATTTTCCCTTGTGATACAGTGCAGTACAGAATCTTCCCATCAGAAATGCACCACCAAGTTTAGGAACTGTTTCTGAATGCCTAACCACAAATTCCCAGAAGGACTGCATTGTTTAGTTTTATCTGAGAAGAGGTGGAACAGGGTGAGAATCCCCTGTTAGTGATGAGATCCTTATGTTGTGTTTCGTTTAAGTTTTCTTACTGTGAGGTTAAAAATTATGGATTACAGCAGGATAAAATTCACATAAAATCCTAAATTACATACTGCAACATCTAGGTCAAAATGCTCCTCCTTATCCTTTTAATACTGTGGAAAATTAAGAATCACGTCTACTGTAAATCTAAATCTGGAGTGAACATTGTAAACTCTCTAATATGCTCCATGTTAAACTAAGAAATCCAATTCCAGCTTTTATTAGACACTGACATTATGAACTGAAAGAAAGCAAACAGATAAAGCACAATTCATAATGTAGCCAGTGCAAAGTTGAAACTTACAGTATATGTAGTTTACAATGATTTACTTTGCATGGCAGTGTTTTATAAAAGCTTTAACAAACAGTGTAGTCAAAGTACATAAATTAAATTTTTTTTTTTTTAATCCAGTATATTTTCAGACTTTCAAATCTATATATCTTCATAGTATATATTATGAAGAAAATATTGACTCATGTCTCCGTGTAATTATGGCACACTAGTCCTATTAAATTAATATCTATCTATTTATTGATTTTGACTTTTTGCTATACACAAATTAAAGCATCATACTTGCTTTTTTGGCAAGTCACCTGTTCACCCTTTAAAGAACTGTGCATGATGAGAAATATACAGTGTGCATCAGGCAATTCAATTTAGATGTTTAAATTTACAAAGATGTGAAAAATAGATTAAAATAAATACATTTCTAAATAAATTGTTTTAAATTTTAAAAAATAATTGTGCAGAAGACAATCATTAACAACATCCACAAGGAGAGAAAGCTATAGAAAGTCATGGTTGAAGGGGCTGGCATGTTTACAGAGTGCTTTATCACACTCGGTACTGGAAGGAAAAAGTGCAGAAGCCACAGGGAAGAAAGCCAATTCAACAACTTGGTAGTGCTTCACCAGGAGTGGAGTGAGGCTGGAGTCAGTGCACCAAGAGCCACCACACACAGACGTCTTCAGGAAATTGTCTGCAGCTGTTGAATTCCTAGTATCAAGCCACTCCTCAACCTGTGACAATGTCAGAAGCATTTTACCTGTGCTAAGGAGAAAAAGAACTGAACCATTGCTCAGTGGACTCAAAAAAGTCTTCTTTTTGGGTGAAAGTAAAATTTGCATCTCATTTGGTAATCAAGGTACCAGAATCTGGAGGAAGAATGGAGAACCACAGAATCCAAGTAGCTTGAAGTTCCATAATATGTGTTGATTTGGGGTGCCATGTCATCAAGTGGTGTTGGTTCACTGTGTTTTATCAAGTCCAAAGTCAACAAGTCAAATAGTTGTATCTAATTACCAAGAGATTTGCTTCCATCTGTTCACAGGATTTATGGAGATAGCACGGAGATTTATGGAGCTTTTAAAGCAGGATTTAGCTGCCCACAGTGCAAAACTATCACTTATTGGTTTGCTGACCATGATATTACTGGGCTTGATTGGCCTGCCAATTTGCATGACCTGAACCTCATAGAGAATCTTTGAAGGGAAGATGAGAAACACCTAACCTAACAATAAAGACAAGCTGAAGATTGTTGTTCAGTGCCTCAGCAGTGCCACAGGCTGATCATCTCCATCTTAAGCCAATTTAGGAAATATTTTGAAATACAGTACAAGATTTTTGATTTTCCTAAACTGTGAGCCGTAGTCATCAAAATGAAAAGTAAAAGACTTCTATACTTTACATGCTGTGAATCTAAAATATACAACATTTTCTGTATTTAAATACAATCCTTTTTTTTATTTTATAACAAAAAAAACTTTTCCGCAAAATTCACATTTTTTGAGCTGCACTTGAACTCCCCAGAAAATAAACATCATGACAAAATTAACAAATATCAGTCCTTACTAAGAATAAGACCATACTACTTTTTGTTAATTTTATTTTCTGTAGCAGTAAATGTTTTTACAAAAAGCCATTCCAGAAATTAGCAAGCAGACAGTTGATGCACAAATAAACTAAGGCAAATAAAGTTTTGCTAGACCTACTCCAATAAACACGTGTCTGTGTGCAGTGAGCATCATGCCATGACTGTGTTATAAATAAAATGTTGTTTAAAAGAGCAGGGAAAACCTAAATCTGCAGGGACTCATGGGTTGTAATTAGGAATCTCTGTTTTAAGATCAGATCAAACATTTCTCCAACTTCCATGACATAGATGCTGCTTGCCGCCTGTGTGGTAACCTGACCCCACTTTATATGTATCGAAGACTAATGGGAGACATTGTCAGATTGTTTTTCTGTGGTACAGTACATGACACAAATGTTTGATGTCTTTCCATGAGAAAATATAATTGTTGAAAAGTGGTTATATGGGTGTATTAAATCTTTCGCCTCTGAGAAAGAATAAACTACAATAAAATAAACATTATACGCTAATGGGATTTCTCTTATACTGTTTCTATTCTCTCTCTCTCTCTCTCTCTCTCTCTCTTTTTCTTTGCCTGTAAATGAGATCAGAACTGAATGAACTTTGGACCTTTTCCCCTCACTGATGACACAATTTTGAACCAAGACATGAATTATTGCAAGTGTAAATAAAGATTGAAAATGGACACTTGTTCAAATTTCACTTAAAAACTACTTACCTACTAAGGAACCTTTTATTTGTTCAACTTACTAGTTTATAAATTAAATATTCATTTAAATATTCATTTGTTTTAGAAACAAACTTAAACCCAAGTATTTGTCAAAATGTTTTAAAGCAGTAAGAAATATAAATGAATTAACTTTGTCTGTTTAAGTACTGTATATATAACAGAGGGCTGAGTGCCTATAGAATCTCACACTATTCGATGATGATGAAAACAAGAAATGTTTAGTGCGGAAACGAAATTTTCATGTGATGCAATTTACCTGAAATAGCCTACATGGATTATAGTTTTAATGAACTATAATTTTAGTATTTTAGTAATTTTAGATTATAGTAATCACTTATGATTACTTTGGAAAGTATGCTAAACCTTAAGAAAGACACAACATAAGGAGATCTATTGTATTTGTGAGAAATGTAAAGAGGGAAAGTGTGGATTGATTTTCTTGAAATGATTGACAGTGCTTAGAATTAAATGACATAATGAACTAGCACCTGTATACTGTACACTGTTTTCTTGTTTTAGGTTTGTGTGGCTTTTAATTAATTATAATTTTGTTTGAGTATTATTTTCTGAAACTTTGAGGAGATTGGGATACATTTTTTCTTGTTTTTCTATCCCTGTTCATATCACAGCCTTCTTGTTATATGCAAGGTTACTTTTATTAAGCAATAGCACTTTATTCCATCCCATATTACAATTCCATGTTTGAACTCTCTCCCTTACTCTCTTCCTCATCCCACTCTGCCGGGGCCAGTGGGGGCAAGTTTCACACACTTTATTTTTAGCTAGTGTTAAGACTTCAATCACTTCAGGTCAGGTCAAACTTTGTCAAGCCTTCAATTTTTTGTTGCTCTAACCTAAACCTCAGTGTAATATCTAATATAAGATGAATGAAGGAAAAGTCTTGGTTTTGTTGGTGTGCTCATTACATTTGCTAAAATAAAACAAAATAAGCACACAAAGACAATGTGAGCATAAAATCATATACTGTATAAACAAAAGTACATAGATATCCAATACCTGGATGCAAATTATTTACTGTCAACGACTACCTGAAGTCTGGAACCCAGAAACCTTGCCAAATACAGAGTTTTCTCCTTTGAGCAACTTTTCCAGGCCTCTACTGCAGCTGCATTCAGTTGTTTGTGTATGTTTCTGCCTTCAGTATTGTCTTCAGTAAGTGAAAAACTATGCTTTTTCATTACTATTTTTATTTGTCTGGTATAATTTTGTTCTTCTTCTTATTATTATTATTAGGGCTGCAACAACTAATCGATAAAATCGATAATTATCGATAATGAAATTCGTTGTCAACGAATGCAGTTATCG
>JAOVVA010000010.1:16057241-16075664 GCA_028565275.1 Leiocassis micropogon | reverse complement strand
ATTTTGTGTGACAAACATGCAAAAGAATAAGAAATCAGGAAGGGGGCAAATAGTTTTTCACACCACTGTATATCATAAAATTCAGCCCACCACTTCCACCTACATCTTCCCTTTACACTAACCCATTTAATGTAGAGAAGGAGTGTGTATGTATACTGTATGTACACATACAGTATATACTGTAGATTTATTATGACAGTTATAGTGCTATGTTTCTCCATTAATGTTTCTTATTTTTCCATCCTTCCATACTTTGTAGCCTGCACTCAGCCCTGTGGTGTTTTATTTATTATTGTTATTCTTTAAGCCTTTATACTTCTGTTTATTGTTTTAAATGTAATCTTTTCCTTCATTATTCATATTCTTACTATGCGTATGGTCAAAGGTGGCCTGGAGCCAACTCCTGTGATCTGGATGTGCCAATCTATAACAAAGTACAGACAGTTCCACTCACACCCAGGCATACACTATGGGCAATTTGGAAACACCAATCACACCAATAAAACTGGTGGAAAAAAAAACAGAGTACCCAAAGAAATTCACAAAGCACGGAAGACCGTGCAAACTCCAAACTCAAACTGGCAACATTCAAACCCCCAGCCCAGGAGGTGCTAGGTGACCATGCTAATTCCTGATCCACTGTGCCCCCATTATTTTTTTCTACTGTAACATACAGTCATGTGTGAATGATATTATTGGCTTTTTTATTTTATGTAAAAATAATACATTTTAAAACTTCAATGAAAAAACATTAAATATTATACGAAATCACACTACGATCAAATGATTTGTATTATGTTTTTTACACAATAACACATGCAATTATAAAAAGCGGCACTGACGTTTGCACATGACGGTATGTTCCAAAAAAAACTTCGTCTTTTTTTTGTAGTTCATTGCACTAACAACCTTAAGATATTTTTGTTGAACCTACTGAATCATATTAAGGCAAATATGGCATAAGTCTAAAATAGTTTGAAATGTGGTTTGACTACTTTGCTCTTGGCTTAATTAGTAAGAGATCTCCTTCAGATAAAGCTATACTGAGATCTTTCTATGCCCAGACTGTTGCTTATTATGTCAACAATTTTTCCTACTGCTTGCCTTGGACTAATATGCTGTATGTGATTAATAACTAAACATAGTTTAAGTTGCAACTGAATATCCTTTGAATACAAAAAATTGCTGTTGTACCTTTCCTAAGAAACTTTGTATACAGTATGCTTTGTAATGGCCTTCGGGGCCAATTAATGGGCCTTTCTTTGATCATAAGTTGAGCCTCTTGTGATAGCTAAGGTAAGTCTGGAAACACTTTTTAAGTCCTGAGTCACAGCTGTGAAATATACAGTAACAATAAGGTCAGTGCTTTTGGTGTGGTTACAGCTACTGACTTACCTCCTGCTTCCAGGATCTTCCTTTGTTTTCCAAAGAGTATAATTTTTGGCAGGCATTCTCAGTCTAATGGGCTGTTTTTGATGAATTACTGGATTTGAGAATGAAACCATAGAGTTCACTCGCACAGATTTTATCAATAAAAATAACATTTAAAAAAAACTTTTTTTCAAACAGTTTTTTTTTCATAAATATAAAATGTGTTATGCTTTTAATGCTATTAAATAATAAATATGTTATTCAGTAGCTATGTTACTGTTATTTCCATGTCTAAATAAAGTATTTCGTGTGCACTTTCATGTATGTACACATTAATTGTGGATATGTACTGTATATGTTTTCTGGAAAGTAGCCAATGTGTTTACTGTAAGCTGTGAAGCCTAAGGCAGTAGACTGGTTGGCATACGCTGTGTTTCCTCTTTTTTCGTTGAGATGGGGAATTTGGTAAACCTGCAGTGATTTCAAACAGTAAAAAAAAAAAACATTACTTCACTCTAAATAGCATGTCTCTATCACCCACCCCTAAGCTAAGCTTCAAATGTCTCTGTCTCTCTCTCATGGCATGTGTGTGTGTGTGTGTGCCTAGCTGTCATTCTAGCATGTGCAGCTTTTGAGTGCACCTCCTTGATGATTTGAGCCACTCCTCCTCAGATGTTGAACTGCTGCAGAAGAACAGTTGGGTCTAGCAAACCAATCAGAACAACTTGTGTGGACCAGCATGCACATGTGCACACGCATTCACACTCACACTCACATATCCCTGGCTGCACTTATGGAGTATTATCCCATCATACTACTTCCCATCTGCTTCCTGCTCCCAGGTAAGACAGAGCACATATGAAGCTGCATATGGCATGTGATGTGTCTGTGATTGTGAACTATAGCCTGCAGAAAGAATGTGTTATGATGAGATTTAATCAAAACAATATCCATGTGAAACCTGCTGCTGCTTCTGCTGCTGCTGATTTTGTGGAAAATTGCTCACATGACGACAGTAACAATAATAGTGACATTGTGTAAAAAATAATCCATCAGGTTATTTATGATTTTTAAGATTTTGAGAATCATGTATAAGGTGCAAGTGTCACAGCTCCTGGTAATGTGAGGATTTCTATATATGGAAACTATTTAAGTATATGACTTATGGAAATAAATGTATTGTGGTCAAAATGTTAAAATGCAACTTTTAAAAGAAGTTTCCCTCTACTGGATAAAGTTGTTGGGAGCATGTTTAGACTGTCAAAAGGTAAGAAACACTTGATGTTTCTTATGTTTTTAGTGCTATATAATTAGCATTGCTAAAAGTAATTTATCAAAGACCTTACTATGTGTATTTAAGGACTTTCTAAATAGCCAGTCGCAGATCCTAATGGGTTGCTGATGCTTAATAAAAGGCAGGTGTACTGAGCTGGTAAACAAGTTAAGACTTGAGAAAAAACATCGGAGTCACTGCACATATCAGACAAATATATATGGCATGTACTACAAGTGCTTCAAAGACTCATCAAGATTGGAACACATTGCTTTAATGCTTCTTAAAAGTGGCATATGGAGTCTTGGACAGACAGAGAGCAGATGAAACTAATGAAGACAGAATGGAAGAGAGAAAAAATGGAGAGAGTGACAGCATACCAGATGGGGAATCATCTTGACCAGTTAACCTTTTATAGTGAGATAACGGACGGATGCATCTATATTCAGATTTCATTGCTTCCTGTTGGGGATATTAAATATAAAAAGAAGTTTAAAATTATTATTGAAATATGGTATTTCTGCCTCACTTGGCAGTAGTGGAGAAGTCTTCCTGCACTCATTTTACTGACCTCTGCAGATAAACTCTTAAATCAAAACCAGATGTTATTGAATCATGATTGAATCAGATACTGGGTAAAAGATTTATGGATATTAGGATATGAAAGACAAAAATCCAACTGTAGGTCAGGATATTTATTTCCACTACTTTTCTGTTCAGAATATATATATACATATATATATAAGAATTAAATGTGGAGTTATTATATATATATATAATAACTCCACAGTTTTTTAAATAACCATTCATTCTTAAGCTATATGCTTGGCTTGGCTTCCTACCGTATGTTATATTTTATCTGCTAATGGACAGAGAACACATGGGAAAGTGTGCCGTTATGTTACTGAGTATATTTTATGTCTCTTTTAAGGGAGCAGAAACTGCTTCAGTATTGACACGAAGAATGCCCAGATCATTCAAGGACCAAAAGAAACACAGTTTGGCTACACAGTGCAGCAACACGAGGCGCTTGGTCAGAAATGGTATGACTTTTTTTCACGCAGTAATATATCTAGCAAAATTATGTACTGCTACCTAGAAAAATAATCAGAATTATAAACAATGATTGTATTGATATAACTAGACATTCATATAAATGACGTTTATATTAATGCCATGAGATTTTTCAATTTAAAAAGCTTAAGGTGTTATTTGATTTGTTAAATAAAAAACATGTTGTGACTTTCAACATCAAAATGTGTTTTATGCATTTTTATAATTTAAGGCTCTTTTATTCATTGCATAGCTCTCAGATAGAAAAGCTCAACAGAACTGAACAGTTAAACATACATCCCAGTCATATATTTCTCAAAGCAGTTTATATGATTTGTATTTATTCCCAAATGCTGTCTCCTGGAACGAGTCTCAGGTCTGTCTTGCCAGAGACCGCTGAGCAAACAATCAAAATCCATGCCTGATTTCATTCAAAGCATTTCACATCGATAAAACTGAGTCATATAGTCTAGGTAAGGTGAATGAGGAAAATAAAAAAAAACAAGACACTTTATATTCCATGTATATACAAATGTTTATTTCAGACTAGGAAAATCAAATGAATCAGGTGTAGGTAGAGGAAAGCAAAACTTAGTTTCCCATATATTCCACATGGTGTTCAACTGGATGCATCAATTTCAGTTAATCTTTATCCAAAACTAAAAACACAAATCAGGGTTCACAAATTGATGGGCTGAAACACAGGTTCGAATTTATTTTTGATCATGCAATAAAAAAGCTTTAAAAACAAAAAGAAAGAAAGGCATTCCCTTTTAATAACTTGATGTTTCTATTATCATAGCATTTATTCGTTGTCTTCATTATAAAGTGTTCAGTTTACAGAAATATAATATGCATAATTATTATAAAACACAAAAGTCACAATTAATGTCCAAGTTAGTATTGTAAATGTATTCATTGCATGCCCTTTTTTTTCTTCCACGCTTTTGCAAAATCTCATTTGTTTGAATGGTCAAAGGGCTCTAAGTTTTTCATTGTTTTGTTGCCACTGATTACCATTGAAAACTATTATCTTCAAGTCAGCTCCACATGTGTATCATAAAGCCCAGCAGACAACACTTACTGTGTAACTCAATTAAGGTAACTCCACTCAGCTCAGGCTGGCCACCTATTTCCTGTTTTCAAGCTTGAGGTTTTTCATTCCTGATTGTTAACTTGCATTCCAACAGGAATACAAAATGTTTTGTCCTTTGAAGTTTGCAGGTAAATAAATGGAAAGTATTTGCACTTGTGTCTAGCAACCTGTCTGCTGGGTTCATGTAGTGCTAGTGGCTTCTGGAAAGTATGTGTTGTGGTTTGCTTTTCCCAAGAGTCCCACTGTGCATCTCATCATAGTTTAACTTAACACAGTGGCAGAAAGCAAACCTCCTGGCATATGACACTTCAGGAATGTGAATGAATCCACGACAGCACACCAGATTCAGGAATTTTTGTAGTATGTACGAGCCTAAAAAACTCACTAGTTCGTTTCTCCACATTTTATCACCACATATGGTATTATGATTTGTGACGTTTTGGTTTCCTATGATTCAGGGATAAAGGAGTTATGAGCAGTGATACATTTTCCAGGAAATTAGTCGCTGCCCCTTGGTGCCAAGAAATTAAATTTTTTTCAGCTTATTTTTTTTCTAACGTATTAATATTTGGCACTTGATAGTGCACATACAGTACATGCTGGAAATCATTACAATTAATAAGATTAGTGTATCTTTTTTCATTGAAATAATAGTGTAGTTGCTCTAATTCAGGAATGAGGAAGTACTCCTCACTCTGCCTCATACAGGTTTCTCACTCAAAAGTGCTAGAGAAATGTATACATACTGTAGATTAAATAAATTTGGTCGATTTGTCATTATCTTTTATTTCTAATTCTCCAGTAAATAGAATTTAGGTAGTTAATTGCAGTCTTTAAGGAATAAATTAGTAGAAAACACAAGTAGAGTTTACACAAGTTCATCATGAATGGGAGAAATGACTCTGTGTGCATACACAAAGAATTGCAATTATGTTGAGAATGTTATATAAATAAGGTTGGTAATTTGGCAATTTGGTCCGTTCACGTGCCATCCGCCAAATCAGGTGATGGATACTCCCTATCCTGGAGATATATCCATCCTTTCTGTGGCAGTTACTTAGGGGGTCGGGGTTCCAGCTTGATGCCCGATTGTCATTCATGCACTATGGGCAATTTGGGAATTGCCAATTAGCCTAACCTGCATGTCTTTGGACTGTGGGAGAAAACCAAAGTACCCAGAGGAAATACACCAAGCACAGGGAGAACATGCAAACTTCATCCACACCGACCCCAAATCGAACCCCAAGCCTGAAGGTGCAAGGTGCAGTGTGCTAACCACTACTTCCCTTACTTCCCTTTACTTCCCGTATGTGTGGAGATTTTAGGGAAACCCTGTATAGTAAAGAGAACAAGTAAGTAAATTTGTCATATCATGTGTGTTTTGCTCTGCGTTGTTATAGGCTGCTTGTGGGAGCTCCATTTGAGAAGAATGGTGAAAATGAAACCGGTGATGTGTACAAGTGCCCACTGGATAGCTCGACTAAGACAAGCTGTTCACGCCTCAACTTAGGTATTCTGGGGATTCCTGGAGGAAAATTTATTTTACACCAAAGAAAAGACTTCTTATGGATTAGTCTTGTTTTCATTTAAATTAATGTTGTTCTTTTTTTCTGAAGGAGAGACAACCCTAAAAAATGTATTTGAACACAAGGACAAAATGAGACTGGGGATGTCCCTGACCTCCAACCCAAAGGATAACAGTTTTGTGGTAAGTGTGATTTCCATAATAATACAATTCACAGACTCTTCTGTAAATACTGTTCTTTTGATTACAATACAAATATAAAACTGGTGTCAAATATAAAAAGTCATGGTGTTGGACTCAGTGGGTGTGGCATATTTGTATGTATGTTTGTGTTACACTATTAATTCATTGCGGGTAAATAAAGCTCCATCCCTCTTTTAACTTTGTTGACTGACACACAGGTCATTCTTTATTTTGTACTTTAGGCTTGTGGTCCATTATGGTCATACGAATGTGGTTCATCCTTATACAGTACAGGAATCTGCTCCAGCATTGACAAGACTTTTAACTTCTCTCACAGCATTGCACCTGCCTTCCAGAGTAATTTTTTTTTATTTATCAGTTTTTATTTCTCGTTTTGTTGAAAATGCTGCATGGCTATTAATTAAAGTGCATGTTTTTTTTTTTGTTTTTTTTTTTTTACCTAAATGGAGATATTCAGTCATTGAATGTTACTGTTTCAATGTGCATTTTTCTGTTAGGATGTGAAACATATTTGGATATAGTAATAGTGCTGGATGGATCAAACTCTATATACCCCTGGTTTGAGGTGCGGTACTTCCTAATCAATGTCCTACAGAAGTTTGCTATTGGTCCAGGACAGATACAGGTATGTGTGAAGCATAGCCATGCATATGTTTGTAGCTGGATATAAATTCAGATATCTACACTAACAATGTACTGTATGATATGACTGTAGTGTTTTAAACACTGCATATACCAGAACACTTGAGGACTTGTAGACTTATTGGTCCGCTCAATAAAAATAGGTCTACATTGGATCAACTTTAGCCTTTTAGGGATCATTTCTTGTAACAAACCTCATATTACAACAGGCCTTAGTCAGCACAATTCAGAGCCTTATTTGCGTTTATGCTTCCACAGCCAAATACTGTAATAAATTATAATCTTATTATTGGGTATCACCCAGAAGAGAATAGGTTCCCTTTTGAGTCTGCTAACGCTCAAGGTTTCCTGGGGTCTCAGGGAGTTTTTCTTTGCCTCTGTTGAACTTGGCATGCTTCTTCAGAATCCAAATCTGCATCCGGATTCCTGCTTTGTGACTGTGTATTAAACCAATTTAATTCAAATTACAAGAGAAATAGATAATGACTATAAGAACTCAGTAATAAATGTAACCTCTACTAATAATGAGATGTGATTTTCATTACTTATAAAATAAAAAATTTACTCCTTAGCTATACTTCATGGAAAGCAACATCCCACTATGATGGCTCTAAAAATTTGAAGTCTCACCTTTTCTGCTCTGTCCAGGTTGGAGTGGTGCAGTACGGAGAGCGAGTGGTTCATGAGTTCCACCTGAATGACTATCACACAGTTGATGAAGTGGTGAGTGCAGCATACAGTATTATCCAGCGTGGAGGAGAGGAGACTCGCACAGCACTTGGGATCAACGTTGCACGGTATACCAAAAGCAGATTGTTGTTTTTTTTGTCTTAGTATTACTGAAAACATTAGACTTGTCTATGTTTACCTTTGTGATATCCTGCTTTAATTACTATTTAAGATTTTGACATTCTTACAGATATAGGCAAGTAATTCCAGGAATTTGTCATGGGCAATGAAAATAAATAATTTTCTAATATCAAATGTAGCTCCCAGGCATTTAAACGTGGAGGGCGTCCAGATGCCAGAAAAGTGATGATTGTGATAACTGATGGAGAATCACATGATAGCCCAGACCTGAAAAAAGCTGTTGAAGACAGCGAGAAAGACAACATTACACTGTATGGAATCGCTGTGAGTCTGCTTTACCTTTACAATTTATTTGATACTTATATCATTATATATTGTTTTCTTGATCAATAGCCAGTAAGTTTATAAGTTTCTTTATCATTAGCCAGTACTGTAAGTATGTTTTTTTTATCATATTGCAATGTGCCACTTGCTGACACCATGCTATTAATGTATGGTATAGGCACAAACATCTACTTTGGTGGCATATTCCTTAATAATTTCCCTTTATTCTCCTAAACAACGACATATAGCGGATAAAAAAGGAAAGACGATGCATATTTAGTTTTTCTCATTTAAGTAGTAGACATTTTGTCAGAGAAGGAGGTCCTGCTCACCCCACCCACTCACAGTAATAGGACATAAGAAGAAATATGTCTTCTCCCTAGGCCATGCAGACCTCACACTCTCTTACTTGTCAGGACCCATCTGGTCCAAATTCTACTGCTAACAGAACAAACCTTGAATCCATTCCTTTGTTTTACTCTTTTGGGACATATAGTGGACTGTAAATTCAATTTCCAACAGATATCTGTACAAATCATTGTGTAGATACACGTTCCTATTCACCTCCACATTTCTTTTCAACGTCTCATCTTCAATCAAGGTCTGAGTCTGATTAAATCCACCTAGGGCTAATGTATAGCTTGTTGAGTAATAACCAGCACTCAGTAATTAACTTCTGAAGCAGTTAATGCAGTCTGCCTAAATGTTCTGCAGATCACTAGTACCAAAAGACCTTCCCCGATCCCACATTGGTTGCCTCAGTTACTGGCATTTGTGAAGTGCTGCCCTGTGAGCAGGAGCCGGTTCTCTTGAAAGAGATCATATAAGGTCTCAGGGTGAGGAGGCAAGTATGCCTGTTTCTAGTGTCAGTTTCCTCAGCGAGCTGAATGGTTTTAATCATATTTTTAGGCTGGTAGCACTAGACACACTGTAAGGTATTCTCTGGAATTTCTCTTGAAAGTTTGCTCTGCTCTACCATCATACAGTACAACATAAGGTACAATGACATTCTATGGGTTCTGGGAACTGGAGCCTGTTTGAATTTCGATCAAGGATTGGGCAGTCTGAGTGAGGGGCTGTACTGTGTTCCATGCCCACTTTACAACGTTTTCATGTAGATCTGAGGTTTAGGCACCAGCGTAACAGTATGCCACTCAAGGAACACTTTCCAGCAATTTCAGCATTTCCAACTCTGGCTTTGGCACTGCTTTGTTCATGACCACACAGACACACATGGTCAGCTCACTGTTCTGGAATCGATAAAGGAAAGTTGCTCCCAGAACCACACTTTGAGTCCTGGAATATGACATCAGGGAATAAAAACTTAATTGATGTGATAACCTGGCATTCAGTACATTGAGGTCATTGGCTGACTTTATTTTATTGCTGCATAACATTGCTGAGACTAGACCTGACCAACTGAAGCAACCCCAGATCATAACACTGCCTCCAGAGGATTGTACAGTGGACACTATGCGTGATGGGTGCACCGCCTCATGCAATTCCCTTCTTACCCTGATATACCCAATGCTCGGGAATGGGGTCAATCCACATGACCTTTCTTCCATTGCTCTAAGTAGTCCAATCTTTATGTTCTCTAGCAAATTTAACAGACTGTGTATAAGTGGGACAACATGTTAATCATTATCATTTGCAATGCTGACAGTGGGATATGATTATGAATATAACCAACTCATATACTGTGCAATTCTTGGTGAATGGGTACACAGCTGTGAGATTCATTTACACAGTGACAAAGGACACAAACAACCCACATTTTGAAATGTTCTACTTTGAGCAGCTTGCAATAATGTTTTTGTTCTACACTTCGAGGCAAAGTTCCAAAACCTTACATCAGAAAGCTTAACCACAACTTACAGTCTTTGCTCTGGCTTTTGAAGCAGAAGTCAATTGATTTAAAGTCTTCATAATTTCTCAATGTCTTGTTCATCTGCAGTAAGATCTCTGAACTTCTAAGTTCACAGAAACTAAAGAGACAATCACCTTACATTATAACGTAATGTGTGCTCAGTTATATCACCTTCAGCACTGATCGAGTGCATGACTTTTGAGGATGTTACTTGCACCAAAATATTCTCTCCCGTATGTACACCAGTATTTATGGATCTCGCTGAGCTGTACTCACATTCTGATCTTTTTGGCTAAGGACGGTGATTACAAATTTTATATAATATCTGCACAATGCAGTTACTCCAACAGCGTAGAGGTAATCTTGCAGAACTAAAATTGCTGTGTAGTTAACCAGTTTTGTCTGATATATCTTGGTATAATGGTATTTCCTGAGGCTTTGGATGAGGATCACGTTCCATGATGGTGTCCTCAGGTGCTTGGCTACTACAATCGACGTGGGATCAACCCTGAAGCATTCTTGAGAGAGATTAAATTCATTGCCACTGACCCCGAGGAGCATTTCTTTAGTGTGACAGATGAATCTGCTCTGAAGGACATCGTGGATGCCTTGGGAGAGAAGATCTTCAGCTTGGAGGGTAACTTTTAGTTCAATCTCAACTTAAAAGTGAATGCGTACTTTTCTTCTGCATGCATTAGTAGTCATAACAACAGATTTCACACACTGTTACTGTACACTAATCCAAAGTTTATTAATTACATGTCTTGTATCAGACTAGCCTTATAATAATATGCCATGAACCATAGGTACAAGTCAGAATGGAACTGCATTTGGACTACAGATGTCACAGGCAGGTTTTTCCTCACATATTGTGGAGGTAAGTTTGGCCTTTGATCATCAGCTTTGCTTTATAACAATTCATATATGATAAATGTATTAATAACATAGATTTATTTAACTTGAGGGTTGTACAATAGATTTCAATTCTATTTCTACAGTGTGTATGCTGGGAAAGGATAATTTTCTAAACCTAAAGTAAACCTGGGAATATATTCTTTTGATGTCATGTTTTGTTATCATCTCAGTAATTAGTATGGGTGGCACCAGGGTGGTATAGTGGTTAGCACTGTTGCCATGCACCTCCAGAGTTTGATTCCTGCCTCATGCCAAGTCTCCTGGGATAGGCTCCAGGCCCCCTGCCACCCTCTATACAGGATTAAGCGGTATAGACGATAGGTGAGTGAGTGAGTGATTAGTATGGGGAGTGCTGGCAGAGTGGTAAAGGATTTAAGCTTCAGATCAAAGGTTAGCTTATCTGCTTCCAAACATATGTTCATATATGGTTTTTCAATATACAATACGAATAAGTCAAATTTATTGAACTGCACACATGTATATGAACAATAACTGTTTTTTCATCTTTTTTATGTAATAGATCATTACAAATAGGAGATAAAGGGAATATACCAGGTTTGTTTCATATGTATAAAGACGTGTTATTTAATTTATTTATTTATTTAATTAATTAATATAAAAAAAGACCAGGTTATATATTTGACTTTTGCAAATAATTTGTATATGTTGGATAGATAAACTGAAAAAGCTTGATGAAGGGGGCTGTGATATAGACTTTTGTCCAATTCTTATATAAACTAACCCCGTGGCTGATGAGTCTCTCTCTATCACAGGCAAAAAGCACTGGGAAAACCTTTTCTGGGAAAAATAACACAAGATCATACCTCACATTGTTGGATTCCTAGTTCTAGTCTGAACAGTGGCATTTTGAAGTGAAGATAATGTAATGGAAATTTTTTTCCCCCTGTCTCTGACTTTTAAACGAAAAGCACCCACATATGGTTTTGTTGAAATCAGGCTCCTTCAATGAGGGACATGAAGACAAAAACATTCTTACATGTCGTCAGCTTTTCTGTGCATAATTATGCATGTCATTATAAAGGAATGGTTTAGATTTATTTGCTTGTGACCTATTAAATGCTAATTAACAGCACCTTTATATATTTTATTAAACAATATGGGCATTATCTGTAAAGTTGGTACTAATAAAACAAAATCATAGGAAAATAAATTTGAGATTCTGGTTCAGTAGCTTGGCCCTGTGACACAGACATGGAATATTGAACTCCCTGCTGTTTACCTCCAAATGCCAAACACTCTGATCCGTGAGACGCTTTAATAGATCACATTTGCAGACCTAGTCCCCTGTTAGCAGAAGTTATTTTCCACTTCACATATTTTTTTTCAGTTTTTTATTTTTTGCCATGTTGTGTCTATTTTAATACAGTATGAAATGTAAAAAAAATAAAAATAATACGTTTGTAAAAATTATAATTGAAAAAAAATTTAAAGTTCTTTTTTAAGAACTTTTTAAAAGAATACTATCCCTTTTGTTTAGTTGAGGGTGGTCTTTGGTTTAGACTTTGAAGGTCCTGAGGTCCACATGATATTGGCATGAATTTGTAGAAATAGTTGAGTATGAAACTTAATGTCAGACATGATAATAAAGTTGAAATCGGTTTTCTAATATTTAGAATTTTTTGGGTTTAGTATCAATTCTGACTTTGGTTTAGAACTTATAATGATCATTCAGACAATCAGTCTGTCAATATGCTCCTTTTCCTCAATATTCTTTGCCTCCAAAATATGCCATGCTGTTACTATTTTAACAAACCATTTGAATACTATTTTTTTTCAGTTGTATCCCATGAAAGATGCCTATAAATAATAATAAACTAATGAAAGGTACTGAGATGTACATAGAGCTTAGAACTGATATCACTGAGGGAGTTTGTCTGTGCAAATGTGCTGTGGCAGTCAGTCAAATTGTCCACGTCGACGCTCTATGAAAGAATAGTTGGCTAGTGTGTGAGCTGGGAAACTTTGAACAGCTTTCCTTATTTCTTGACAGCTGTAGCACTAACTCTCGTGTCTAGTGCAGGAGGTTTTTAATTAACCTGTGAATTTGATCCAATTTTTTATTGGATTTCATTTAGGAGTAGAAATTCCTTGTGTAATTCAGATAAACTTAGAGTCCTTGGGTTAAGCACTAGGTTAGTGAGGGTAATGTGCTGCTGTTTTTTTTCTGGCATGGACACACACACACACACACACACACGCACACACACACACACACACACACACATTACCAATTGTGAGAGAATGTGTATGCAGTGTTCATATTCTCTTATTCATCAACCTGTATTGCTCTTTCTTGCATCTCTGTAGATTTAAGCATTAGAAATGGGGCATGAGTATATATGTAAGTGTCCTGCATGCATGCGATTCTACCTGCTGATTTTTTTTTTTTTTATATGTTTTTAACTCTAGCATGCAGTACAGCAGTCAGATAACTGTTAAAGTCATTACAGTAAGATAGACTCATGAAATAGGTGTATATTGCTTCTAAACTATTTCCGCTTTCATGTATCTGTTTTACTTTTATTAGGAAATAATTTTTTGCCATTACAAAATAGGCTAGGTATGAAGGAACAGCCAGCGCAGAGCCCGTTGAAGCGAATGATTCTCTCCCACTCTTTATGTAAGGGTGTAATTTTAGCCTTTACTTTCTTATTAGTTGCAACAGGTCATATACAGGCCTTGAACAGAAAGGATATTTTTTTGCAGGGGACCCTGCAAAATTCCCTCTTTTCATTTTTAAACATCCAGATGGGTCTCCAGTGTGCGTATACAAAGACTGTGACCTATTGTGACCTTACATAGGAAGATACCCTCCGCAGCTTTTTGCCCAGCTCTGCTGTTCTCTGGTGGGCGTGGCTCAGCAGTAGCTAATTTACATAGACACAGAAACTACACAGTTGAAGAAGAAAGGAAATATAGAGAGTTTGAGGTATAACAAAAAAACGTTTTTATCTTAGAGGTATTTCAGCTGGGGCATTAACACACTTTGGGGGACCTCTGAGACCTGTTTTAACTTAAAAGTAATTTCATTTATGTGACTTTACAGGTGTGTGATATAAGGATAAACATATGACGTTTATGCTCCAAAACAGACCTATAGTACTGTGCAAAATCTTAAGCCACATTTCATTTCTCCATATTAAATGAAATTAAATGATGTAACAAACGATAACACAAGTTTTACTATTACAGGCTCCAAAATGCCTAAAAATACATTTTAAAAATAGGTTGTTTATGTAACAACTTCAGAAGCAACCTTTTCTGTTCCAACCATTCAACATTCAGCATCACCAGTATACTAATCATCGGCCTGATCATCTGTCATCATCTGCACCTGTTCCTCACTGGTTTATGCCTTACATTAGATGATTTTATGCTAGACTGATTCATAGGTCACTGAGCCAAAAAAGTCCTTCAGGAAGACTGGAGAACTGTTCCTCAATACTACATTAAAAATATCAACTCTGAAGTCTGGCACAAGACTTTTGCCCGATAAATGTTCTGTTTAAATGAATAATTGATGTTTCTACAATAACCTGAATGTGTGCCCATAGGATGGTGTTCTGGTAGGTGCTGTAGGGGCTTATGAGTGGAATGGTGCTGTCCTTAAACAGACACAGAACGGCAATGTGATTCCTCCCAAGTCCTCCTACCTCAAAGAGTTTCCTGAGGAGCTAAAGAACCATGGAGCTTACCTGGGTGAGTGAGACAAACTATGTACATGTTATGATGCAGTAGAAGTGGAGAGGGACAAAGGGACAACTGCATTTTTTTTCAATTGCAGCTTAAAATAAGCTGTGTTGATTTAAATGACACAAAACCTCAGATGAACAACAACATATAACAATATTTATTTAGCAAAAATAAAGTGAAAAAGAAAAAAACATGCAATACTAAGTACAGCCATTGATTTAATAGCTAGTAAACCCACTTCCATCAGCAATAATCTGAAGTATAAAGTAGCATAAAGTAGCATAACCAAGCTTCCAAGGAAATTCACCCCTCCATCTCCTTTATTTATTTTTTTACCAGAAAAGGAAAGCCAGAGAAATACAATATGTTCATCCCATCAGAAAGTATTAGTTAATGTTTTGTGTGCATGTGTGACTCTAGGTTATGTGGTGTCCTCGATCGTATCAGCTCATTATGGCCAGCTGTATGTAGCTGGAGCTCCTCGGTATAACCACACAGGCAAAGTGATTATCTTCACGCTTACCAATGTGGGCAACCTGTCCATATTACACTCTCTAACCGGACAACAGGTAACTGTGCCACTGCTTTATTTACTCTTTCAGCATACCATTCTCTATTTTTTAAGTTTCCCTATTATGACTATACTATATGTATGTATGTATGTATGTATGTATGTATGTATGGATGGATGGATGGATGGATGGATGTCATAAAACACATTTAGCACAAAGTATGTGGATTTTACCAAAAACCCAAGATAAAGTATATTAGAATTAATTGGTTGGTCATTATTTAATATTTAGATGCAT
Organism: Leiocassis micropogon; assembly: GCA_028565275.1. NCBI lineage: Eukaryota > Metazoa > Chordata > Actinopteri > Siluriformes > Bagridae > Leiocassis > Leiocassis micropogon. The sequence goes on along the minus strand of JAOVVA010000010.1, from coordinate 16,060,058 downwards.
GTGGAGTGTGAGTAGTGTCATCTTTATCACTCCATACTAACCAAACAAGCAAGTCTTATTTCAAATAGCTCTGAAACTGAGTAGGCTTAAGGTTATCAGTGTGCAAGTAATTTAGCTAATCCCAAAACTGAGGCTTTAAGGAATTAAACTGGTAGGAATATTAACTGTGTATTGGAACATTTCTGTTCTCACTCATTCTTCATTTGGCACAGGTGGACATAGATGGTATCATGGTATTAGATTGGTAATACTGTAGCTGTGATGATCGATTGGGGTTCTTAATGGAGAACACATTTATAAATGGAAGACATTGTCTAGACGTAATCCCCTGGTCCAGATGAGATCTGACACTACACAACATGTGCAGCTCATATGCGTGTGCAAGAGGGATCTTAGAGAATGTGATCTCAGACAGACCATCTTCAGACTGGATGTGTTGAGTTTCTTTCTTGTATTTAAACTTCTGATCAATGTACAGTACATGGGTACCCGATGTGTGCTGGGACATATGGAACATGCATAGATATAACTTACATGATTAAGAAAAGAGCAATGTGACGAATTGTTTCTTGTTCCAATATAATTTATTTAGTCTGGTTTCTGTTTGTCTCCTTTTATAGATCGGCTCATATTATGGCAGTGAGTTAACTCCCCTAGATCAGGATGAGGATGGTTTGACTGATCTGCTGCTGGTGGCTGCTCCTATGTTCTTCAGCAAAGGATGGGAAACAGGCAGAGTTTACATCTACAGGTTGAATCATCAGGTAAGCACTATTCAAGCATTATTATTATTATTACAAAACTCCTGAATGCTCTTCTGCACATAGTACATTAACACTTTTCCATCTGAAGGGACATGTTCACCTGGAGGGTTTTCTTGAGCCAGCAGATTGGGCTCACAACTCTCGCTTTGGCTCCGCCATGTCCTCTATGCCTGATTTGAATGGTGATGGATACGGTGAGCTGGTGGTAGGTGCCCCTCTAGAGGATGATCACAGCGGTGCAATCTACCTCTTCTATAGCCGGCACAATGGTGTTCAGCCAAAGTATAAGCAGGTAGAACTCAAAGCTGTTACTGTTTGACATTATATTATATAAGTCCCAGTGGAATGAATTTCTCATTATCTCTTTATACTTCTGTTTTGTCAGAGAATAGCAGCTGCAGACATATCCTCAGGCTTGCAGTATTTTGGTCGGAGTGTCCATGGTGCGTTGGACATAAATGGAGATGGACTGGCTGATTTGTCTGTAGGTGCTCTTGGTGCTGCTGTCATACTCTGGTAAGTCCTTGGCTTGTAGAAACTGACAGCAGAAGAAGACAGCCATTATTGCTGGGGTCAGACAGGACCATTCCTAGGGCAGAGAGGGTTATGGGCCTTGCTTAATGTGGGCCAACAGTAACAGACTGACAGAGCACAGGCTTGAACTAATAACCTTAGACCAGAACCTTAACCTCCACTATTTACCACTGCACAACATAATAGCTGTAAAATGTCTCTATATATATTTTTACTGCTTGCCTCTGGTTTAAATGAACAGGTCTCGCTGCGTGGTCCGTGTGCACCTTGCTGTTCATTTTGAGCCATCAAAGATAAATGTGTTCAACAAAGACTGTGTGCGAGGAGGCAAAGAGGTGACCTGCATGGCAGCCATAGCCTGTGTCACTGTCAAGGCACGGACCCTGATGCAAGAAACACAAAGTGTGGGTATGTAATCGCTGTAACTCATCTTTGCAAATATATCTTGGAGCCATTATGACAATTTAAATAATTATTGTCTGCTTTAAAGATTTAGCCTTAAAGTAGAAATGACTGGTTGTCCATTTGCATACACATGAGCACAGACACGAGAGGTTGTGTAGTATTTTCCACCTAACTAGAATAGATTTTTTTTTCCTAATGTGTTAGGCCACAGAAAACACACCCATAGAAACCACTATAAAACAGGGTCTGTCCCTTTTCTCTCCCTCTCACTCCTCATCTGGATCTAATTTATGGAACTCTCTCTCTCTCTCTCTAACTCTCTCATATATATGCAAAAAAAATTACTCTCTCAACCTCTCTCAAAACAGGGCTAACTCTTGGCTGGTATTTTCTTAGTCTGGTTTAGTAGAGCGATATTTAACCTGTTCCATCATGTATCTTTGAAAAAAAAAAAAGAGAAGCTTTTCCTTTATTAAAGGATATTTTAGTTACCATAATAATAATAACATTCTTCATTAAAATAAGCAAAACTCTCTCTTTAACGGTAGTCATGGATCGCAGATCCAAGGTGTTTATCTATTTATAGTATTTATTCGCTGCAGAAGAATTCTGGATAACCAGCCAAAAATTATGAAAACAATGGATTTAACAAAAATGTAGTTTTTCTGCCAATAATATCCTTGAAAATATCTCTTTTTTAATGAAAACATAAATAAAATTTACCAAAAATATTTTACATTTTTATTTAATTTAAATTATTTATTAATTTATTGCTGACAAAGAACATTGTGGTTAAAAAAAAAGTCTCTGCTTAAATGACTTAAACCTACAGTGGGGCAAAAAAGTATTTAGTCAGCCACCATTTGTGCAAGTTTCCCCCACTTAAAAAGATGAAAGGCCTGTAATTTTCATCATAGGTATACCTCAACTATGAGAGACAACATAAGAAAAGAAAATCCAGAAAAGCACATTGTAGGATTTTTAAAGAATTTATTTGCAAATTATGGTGGAAAATAAGTATTTGGTCACCTACAAATAAGCAAGATTTCTGGCTCTCACAGACCTGTAACTTCTTTTTTAAGAGGCTCCTCTGTCCTCCACTCGTTACCTGTAT
>JAOVVA010000010.1:16027584-16050674 GCA_028565275.1 Leiocassis micropogon | reverse complement strand
ATTAAAAGTTATTATATGGATATGGAGCTTTACTCACTTTTTTCAACACACTGCTATTATTTTGAACACCACTGTATGTATGAATGTGCTTCATCCTAGGTGTCCTTCCGGTTGGAATTGGAAATTAGCAGATCTGTTTTTCTGGATTACATGCAAGTTTTGCTTAAGGCATCCAGGTAAAGTTAAATACACTGTATTACAGTTTTAATAGTGCATTCACACAGTGAAGAGAAAAGTCACAGTGAGCTGGAATTTTCTTAAATGTATATTTTATGGGCTCAGAAGTGGTGTGACAGGAAAAGCATTTGGCCTGTAGCCAGGATTTTGCAAGCACAGATCGTGACAATGCCACAGCTAGAAGATAAAGGAGCAGGGAAATCTCTCTTACCTGCCAAGCACAACAACACTTAACTCATGCATATACAATGGAGTAGATAGCACTTCCCTCTGTGTGCATTGAGTTGTCTTGTGATGCATGAGCAGTAGTTTGAAACCATGCAGTTTACAAAACATGGAGCTTGAAAGAATGTGTTAGGCTTCAGAACCCTAGTTGGTAGTAGCTGTTCAATAGGAGAGACCTCACGGGTACTCTAGGTAAGAATTGGCAGATGACTAAATTGATGTATGATGGATAATATAAACTACGGATCGACCATAACATTAACACCACATAGCATTAACACTGATTATATTATATCAGTAAACTGGTGACAGGATCATGGACAATTAAGGCTCATTCAGGATAGCCTGACTGGTCCAATCACAAAAAGATCAGGCAGAGAGTTCAAGGTTGTTGTTTATCTGACCTCCGAATTCCCCAGATCCCAATCTAATAGAGCATCCATGGGATGTTCTGGACAAACAAGCCTGTTCCACTGAGGCTGCATCTGGCAACTTACAGTATTTAAAGGATCTGCTGATAGTGTCCTGGTTCCAGACACCACAGTACATCATCAGAGGTCTTGTGGAGTCATGTCGCAAGGGGTCAAAGTTGTTATGATGGCACAAAGAGAACATATAGAATATTGGGCCAAATCTTTTACAGTTTTAATGTTATGGCTGAGGGCACAAAAAATGTATACACACCTCAACAGTTGTTATCTATGCCCTTTTTTAAAACTCACATTGAATTATAGCAATGTATAGTATTTTATTTCCCCAAATGATATCAGTAGTCACAACACTGTTGATGCTATCATAATTTTTTTGGGCCCCTCTGTATGTACTGTATGTATTGTATGTATATGCATGCTGATTTGTGTTGAACAGCTTTTTGCTTTTTTTAGTGATGGTGAGGAGGTAAATCCAGAAGACAACATTAATAATATATATCATCCTTTAAGACATGAAGCTGATATTCTCTTTACAAGGTAATAAACTAACATAACCCATATAGATGTGTGAGTCATTCATTCCTTACTGTATTCAGAGCTCAAAAGTGTTCTTAAATTGTCATACATGGTATAACCACTATCACCTACAGTACATCACCTACTGTATGTACAGCACTGATACATGCTCGATTATGAATGTGTTCTGTCATTTTCTATAACAACATGGCTTGAACAATGTTCACTTAATGTGCTTCTTTTTAATATGTTATCATTCCCGTAGTAATGTATTGCTATTGTAAAACAATAAACTTTGAGGTTGTCACTGTGATGTTGTTTTGTGTCGGGCCACATCACATCACCCCATCACTGATTATTTTCCTCAAACAGCATGGCCTATAAGGAGTGATGTTTGTGAGTGCAGAAAAGAGAAAATACACTGTGCACACTTTTATTTAAGTACAAACCAACAATTGTAGTAGATAAAATGTGTAGCTTAGTGGGGTTTTTTTTCTGCTTTTATTATCCAGGGATTCCAGCCCTGTTCGCTTTCAAATTAAGTCTGTGCCTAATCTAGGCTATGCAGGAGCAGTTGGACCTACCTTCAATCTGTCTTATCAGGTAGTAATCACTCCCTCTTCCTAATGCCATAAAGTTGCTCACATTTCTGCCATTTTTGTTTCAACTTTAAAAAGTAAAGATGATCATTTAAATGATAACTTTTCCCCCTTACATTACATTACATTGCAGCTCCAGAACCTTGGTCTGTTCCCTGTTTCTCACCTGCTCCTAACAGTAGATGTTTTTTCTGTGACTAAAAATGGCAATCATCTTCTCTATATCTCAGATATAAATGTCAATCAGGTAGGGGATGAAATAAAATTTGCATTCAAATTGTCTTTTATAAGTAAGTACCTGTGTTTACTTTGTGGCTTTGTTGGCTTCTTGATCTATAAAAAAGTCATTTCTCTACCTGTCTCAAACTGTACATTGAGTCTTGAGGAATTTTCCTAGCTGATTTCTAACTTGCTTGCCCAGAAGATCTCTTCTGCTTTCTAGTAATTAAGTAAATCTGTATGTGCTTTGCTGTTCAGTGATGATTCACAGTGTATTCGTGCTTTCTTTAGAATTCTGGCTCTCAGTGCACAGTTCCACGTGTCACTGGAACAGATGTGCCCTCAGATGAAGACCTTTCACTCACCCCACAGCTGGTATTTATCTGTTTTCAGTATTTTACAAAAGATAAACACTGGCTAAATGGAAAAGATAAAGCCCTTGATGACTGTGCAAAAAAAGTGTTTCTAGTCATTCTTATTGCAGTATAAGAATACTATAAATGTAAAAAATTACCTGATTTGTTTGTCATACCTATTCAAGTCTGAGTCCACTCCCATATGCAGTCCTTATCCATATTTCTTGTTTATTGAAACAGAATTTGTCGACTGCTGAAGCTATCTCTGCACAATGCAGGCTCATGCTTCAACCCCAACAAGATATGAGTGTGACTGTTGCAGGACGGCTAAACCTTCACACGCTACAGAAAGTAAGCAGCTGGACTTTAATGCATTGTGGCTCCTTTTCAGAAATTCAGTTCGCTTGCTCTGGTCTTAATGTGTTCAGTGTGGCAGATCAAGCCCTAACCCTACCGTAATGTTTTTCATAAAACACCACCCGTTTCTTACAGTGTCTTCCCTCTTGTTGATGATGATGATGATGAAGGGAGCTGGTAATCTCTCAAATTTCATATAAAAAATAACTTTTTTTTTATTTTTAGATGCATCATTGCAGTACAAGGCAGCCACATACACTACTAAATTATTAGAAAGTCAGCGTTAGGGATGTCTCCATAGTACTTTTTATCAGACTGAGTATGAATACAACTATATCTACATATTTGGGTATTGCTGATACCAAGTACCGATACCAATACCTGGCTCTGTCCGAGGGAACAATACCTGAAGCATATGATCAACTACACTTGCTTTTGCTTTAATCATGTGTGAACCCCAAAATTGCTCTGCATGTAAATGTAAGTGCTCTTCATACACTTAATACACTTAATCATGTTTTGAACGTTCCTGTGTTCCTGAAAGTACCATGGCAACTGCTCATAAACAATAAAAGCCTCGCAACGTTATTGCTGAAGTTGCAACTACGCAAAAAAAAAAATGCATTTAAATTAAGAATTACATTTTAAACAATCTACATGTCTATAAAGAAAGCCATGTTTGAAAGCCAAGAACAAACATTAGATAAAATAAAATATTGTGGTAGCACTGGTTCTGTCACGTCCCGACCCGGTACGGTTATGAGTGCATGTCAGCTCGCAAATAAGCATATTATTCACTCGTGAAATGGTCATCTTTTTCAAGCTAATGTTTATAACACTGTTGTTTTGTCTTGTATTTATCAAATGAAATAATCTATTGTATTTCACTCTCTCTCTCTTAGCACTATTGTCACAGAACAGATCACTGGAAGCTCTGCTAAACTTGGTTAACAAGATTAAGAACTGGATTGTTAAACTAGGCTAGTAATACCTACTAGAGAGAGATGTACTGCTAAACTCGGTATATAACATTTATTGTTACTTTTACTTGTTTAAACTTGGGGAGGAGAGAACACAAGCTGACCTTAATGCTGTTCCTACTATTTTTGGTTTCTTAATTTGTTACCAGAAAGGTAATTCCAAAAGATCAAAAAGTTCCAAACACTGATGCTGCTTTGACACGAGGGGCAGGAGGTGCAATTTGTGTAGGGAGCACACGGCTTAAAAGTGTTATCAGTGCAGTAGTATCAGGTATAAATGTACTTCTTGTATTTTGCCCAGATCAACTTCAAGGCTTTGGAGCTGGTGATAATGGCAGCCATTGAGTTGAGTCCAAACAGCCCTGTGTTCCTGCATGAGGAAAGACCTACAAGACATGTGAGCACTACAAAATAATGCTACTCACAACTAAACACTTTACAGCATAAAAGCCAAGTAGTAAAACAATAATAAAAAAAGCAAATAATATTAATAATAATAATAATAATAATAATAATAGAGAATAAAAGCTTTCATTATATGTGCAAATGTAGGTGTGGCTTTCTTGAAGAATCTTAAATCTGGGAACGGTAAAAGACATTTCCCAACAAGATCACATAATAATAATAATAATAATAATAATAATAATAATAATAATAATAATATAGACTGTCTAGTAAACAGTTGTTTTGTGATTCAGAATCTTGTATGCAGATAATTATTTGGTAGAAATAAACATATACAAAATAACCACTTACAGTAAACTTGATGGGGTGGGATGAAATTCCAAATCAAGTTAAAACCACACACTCTTGACTTGCATAACTTTCATATATTAATACAGTATATCCTACATTGTATATATACTTTTGTTTTTTATGACTGCAGATAATTCTGGAGATTAGGAAGGATGAAGATTACAAAATTCCCATTTGGATTATAATCGGAAGCACTTTGGGAGGCCTACAGCTTTTGGCTCTGCTGGTGCTAGCTCTCTGGAAGGCATGTCATTCTGATTCATTATTATATACCATTCATTATGTTGCATATACACTCAGTTCCCAGTTTATTGGCTACTCTAGTATCTACACTAATCGCTTAATTGAATCAGGTAAACCTAGATATACAGTCCATCTGATAACTATAACCAGTCAGGTTCCACTACTCTGTCAGTAAATAAGGACCATAACAGAAACTGGTACTTAAATTTTACTTGGATGTTGGACTATTCTCACCACAGCAGTGATACTGACGAGGCAGTGTGTGTTACACTGATATGGGTCATCAGATATCAGATACTGCAGCATTGTGGGCGAGGTTTAAACAGAGGCGCAAGTAGTTTTAAAATCTTGCAGGTACTACTACCACAACCTAAAAAAACTTCCAAAATACTCATAACTTCCTTTTTTTTAATTGAACATCCCAGAGCATTAAATCAACTGTGTCCAGGTGCTGTGTTGAGGAGGTAAAGAAGGACATTCATGTGCAGGTTACAGGGAATCCCTGCCATCTCGCACACAGCTTGTCTGAGCTGATGTCTATTTTGTTGGAATAAAACAGAATATCATGAACCATTACAACTAATCCTACTACACATTTTACTTGGGAGATTTTGCAATAAATATCTGCCTGCCAAAAGCCCACAGTACTAGATATCAGCTGCAGCACAGTGGTGGAAGCTCACACTCATGTTAACTGGCAGTAACACAACACAGATGGTTCAAAAGCAGTTTGATATGACTTAGAAGCAATTAGTAAGGAGATCAAGTGTTGTTTACGATGACAACACTACCATGTGTTTTCAGGGAAAGTTCTTCAATGACTGGTTTTGAATGTGGGCTTTGACAGGCAGCTGCTCTCCACTATTTCCACTACAGCGGACCACCAGCGAATGTTTTTAGAATAGACCTTAATGACATGCACGTCTATTTAAAAGTTTAATAAAATACCTAGTACTTTAAAAAAAGAACCAGAACCAGAGATCCCTTGAATTAGTGGAACACTAATGTCAGTTGCTGCTGTGCTGAGAACATACACCACTTAAATAAAATCTAGTCAGCACTAGCCCTATAGTGGCCTGTTTCCACTGGAGGACAGAGTAGAAGATGGCTGACAGATTGTTCATGGCAGAAAGGTGACTATTTACAGTATAAACTAACCAATATGTTTGGTCTAAGTGAACAAGTTTAGTGTTACCATCAGAGGTGCTGCTTGGGACCCCAGGCCAGTATGGGGCTGAACATGGCTGACAAACTTATTTATTATTTATTTAATAATGGAGATTATTAAATAAATTGGTGGTATTATTTAAGATAATGGTGATGAACGCTGATTGGAGAGGCATCCAGCAAAATTTTTCCTAGGGCCCTAACAGACTAATAAATAAATAAAATAATAAATAAGCTATGTGAAAACTGAATATATTAGTTTTTACTCCAGCATGGTTGAATGCTAAATATTAATTGGTCAGTAGTGGGGTACATTGTTTTTGTATAACAGCAGAAGTAGTAATGAACAATTCATATTGTTACAATACATTGTTGTTTCTATATTACCGGCTCATAAATAGGGACTTGCCAAACAGATGTTCCACACAATTTGATATTACATAATACACGTGCAATTTTTTGGAAAGTTAAATATGTGAGGGATTTCTGAGATATGTGAGGGAGAGACAAAGAAAATAAGCATTTATTGCCACTGTGGTGAGAACAGGAACTAAATTGGCTCAGATGTTACACAGTATTAAATATATACAAACCATTAAAATGTATGTGTTGTTCATTAATGAATAAAATCTTGTAATAATTTATGCTGTTATACAAAAATAGTCTTTAACATCAATCATAGTGGATATGTACATATTAGGAGGAAAAACTCACTTTAGGTTCTGTTTGTCTGTAGCTGGGATTCTTTCACAGGGAGAGACAACGTGAAGAAGACGAGAAAACCACAGAGCAGCGGTAAAGCCATGGTGTGCGCTTTCCCTCCCAAGGCTAACTCAGGGATGCTCCAGGAGCATGGGTCCGTCTTCGAAGCACTCTGGCCATTTCTTACATTTGTCATGCACTGCTGAGCCCTCCCACTTTCTCACAGGACCCAAGTGATCTAATGCAGTAAAGATGCAGATCTCTGATGAGTCATATGAATTATGACAGAAGCCTTGAATGTGGCAAGGCCTGATTTGTTAACATTATAGAGCTAAAAAGAAATGTGCGAGTTGTAAATTGAATAAATGTACAGTACTAGATGAAAGTACAGAGAAATGCTTAAACAGATTAAATAGAACGCATTGCATTTTGTATTATAATGGTCGCAAGTAATCATTTAATTGTTGCACAGGTCATGTGAATGCACTTGTCCATATAGACTTGAACTAGTAACTAACCAGTGACAAAAACAGCTCCTTTTGAAACGGAGTATGGCAATGTAATATAAAATATACACATTAGACATCGGCTTTAATGGAGATGTTTCATTGCACCTTAAATGAACCATGGATGCATCTTCTATACTTTAGGCTGACATTTATTGTTTAACCACTGTAACAGAAGCAGATATTATACTTCCAAGTTCAGCTTTTTTTTTTTTTTTTTACATTTTACAATTAATGGTGGATTCATATGACACAGAACAAGAACATAAGGCAATGTTTAATACGAAAGAGCTACTGCAGGGTAGAATAAAGGTCACTCATGGGAATAAGTGTGTTTTGGCTTTTTATTGCTTGTTTTTTATTGTAAAATGGCTTCTTTTTAAATGTACCTGCCACTTTCAAATTGAATTAAAATGATATATTTAATATGATTCAGTGAGAGAACTGTTATATATTTTCATGGCGTTGGGACTACGATTTATTGGTTGATATGTTGAACTTGGATAGTTGTTTGGTGGATAATTTAATCCTAAAATCAACTGTCTTGCCTTAGTTTATATCATTATAGTGAATAAGTGTTGAGATCAACCATTAATCGCTTGCAAGTAACATTTATTATTCTATTACTCTGATTTATTTAAAAATACAATCAAAGTAATGTGAAAATTAAAAACTCTCATCTCTTTCTTTAAAAGAGATGGCACCAAGCTCATATCTACTATCTGGATATTGCAAGAAAAATGCAATAAATTTGACTCTGGAAAAAAGGTTTGGCAAAGTACATGTTGATATGATGGCTGTGTGGAAACATCAGACTATAGCAGGAGAAGAAAAACAGCAAACTGCAGTATGTGACTGGTGTCTGAAAAGAAGAATTGATTATAAGCCACTTGACTCAATGGCTGTACAAACATTTCCATACAAAGCATGGAGTATACAAAAAAACACACGTTATTGTGTATACAATATACAATACGGTTAAAAGTGACCCTGACAGTGTGGCAACTGAACGTGAATAAATGACTCATGAATAAAATCTTGAATTAGACTGTATGAAGCAGAGATGACAGTATTTAATGTTGACTTAATATTGGTTAATTCGATTAAAAATAAAAGTACAATGTCAGTACAATCACCAGCTCTTAAAAACATAAAGCAAAGACTCTCAACATTTAAAGTCAAGTTCACAGACTTTGCATCTTCCTGGCACAAGGAGCCACACGCAACATGTTGCTTTCTCAGCCTTTAATAAAAAGATCCAAGCACCATCCAGAATAAGGCCACACAAGGCATGGCAGCACACAGTCATGTAGATATCAAATGACTTTACAATGGCATGATGTTTTTGGAAAAAACAACAAACAAACAAAAAAGTTTAAAAAAAAAAAAAAAAAAACCTGTTACAGGCATGACTTAGTGTATTTGCTAAGAAATTTGTCTACAGCCTGGTAAAGAAGGTTTAGACTTTAGTAAATCATTTCTCTGCTAAAGTTTCCTTAGAAAATAGATCTTCTGACAATGTTTTAAATATTTTTAATAAAATATGTTAATAAAATAAAACTTAACTAAATCATCCTAAGCAAAGTGCAGTCTGTAAAAATGTTCTCTCAGTGGATTTTTAAGTACAGTTCATTATCTATGGCCACAAAAATGCACTGAAGAGTTATTTCAATACCTTAAATCACTTTTAACAAAGGGGAAAATAGTTTTTTTTTGTTTTTAACTTGATCAAGAATTACCAGCACCACCAGATCATTTAAAATCTTTAGAATCTGAATGAAATATAAACATCAGTGAAACTCAACAAACTCCTCTAGGCTTTTAGGAATCTGGTCTCGGTAGAGGATATGATGCTGTCGGACAGCCCGAGCAGCCAGGCACTTTAAACTCATTTTCATCTGCGTTTTCAGAAGGATCTCCGAGACTCCTGTGGTGCTCTTGTCCAACGGCGTCTTCTTCTGCTTGTTTGTCATGTCAGTATGTGCGCCAGCCTCGACCAGACTGATGATGATGGCGTGCAGTGTGAGGAAGTCACTGATGGGCCGATTGTACTGCACGATGAGGTGCAGAGGGCTGTTTCCTTCATTATCGACGCAGTTTACCTGAGCGCCACAGTCCAGCAGGATCTTGGTGACTTGTGCATTGGGGAAGCTGCACACATCATTCGTGTGGAAATCGTCCACCGGGGTGCTGGAACTGGCAGCCAGGTGGAGCAGCGACGAGCCTTCTCGGGTACGCGGGTCGAGACGGATTACATCATATATCTGCTTGTTAATGCGTGCACGGTCCTCGTCATTGCACTGCGTTTTAGTTGAGATGCACACCAGATAGAGAAAAGTAAAAACGTTTGATTCATAGTTGTCGGCGCACGCCGGACGCTCAGCCTCTGAGGCTGTTTCCAAGCGTGCCATGCCGCGCCGGATCTCCAAGACGCTGCAGCACAACACTTGCTCAACGTCCACTGCCAGGACTGGCTCCTTCAGGTGCACCATCTGTGAAAAAACTTGTGCAAAGCGCAAGAGGTCCTTGTGTGTGTTCCGGTTGCTCCTTTGACGCAGGTGCAAGGCGTGTAGCCATAGCTTAATGCACTGCTCAAACTCCATGTTGTCGGCATAGACGGCACCACGGTATATGATAGGATGTGAAACATCTACGTTATCCGATCCCAGGATGCGCTCACGGACCATGAGACCTTCCATGTGCAGCGCGTCACGGTCCTGCCTGATAGACTCCAGCTCCTGAGGAGTCCTACACTCCATACGACCACCATAAGCTTCCACAGGTGGCGGGAGATCTTTGGCGATGACCCTCTCAAGGTCGCGGTAGCGCTCTAGCATGGCCAAATACAAGTAATGGTACGTCTTAAGGATGTCATAATTCTCACGGTCGTTAGCGAACGAAGCTCCGAGCAGTTCTAAAGCTTCGATACGGCTGTGAGGGTCGCAGTCAGCATGAGAGAGAAGCAACTCGACAACGTCTGCCTTGCAGCTTTCTGCCGCCACTTTGAGCGGCGTCATGCTGTGGCCGTTCACCACCATTGCTGCCTGACATCGCACCAGTTCCTTCACAATTTCCAGATGGCCAGCCTCTGCGGCGAAGTGCAGCGCCGTGGCACCACAGTGAGCTTTCGCGTTCGGGTCGGCATTTTGCTCTAACAAAAAGCGCACCACGTCCGTGTGTCCCTTATAAGCAGCTATCATCAGACAGGTGTTGTCGTACTTATTGGCAATGCTGATGTCGGCGTTGTGCTCCACCAGGTAGCGCACGATATCCAGCCGGCCATCGAAGCAGGCTGCCCGGAGAGGGGTGGAATTGGTCAGGGTGGTGTGGTTCACGTTGGCATTGTGAGACACGAGAAGCCGCACGACCTCGAAGTGTCCTGCACCCGCTGCGCACCAAAGAGCCGTGGCTCCATCGATCACGTACCTGGAAGATGGAAAGGAACAAGGAATTTGTGATCGTTCAGAATTTGCGTATAGGGTATTTGTTATAGTCTTGGACATTATTCTTACCCGTCAAACCTGACAGTCCCAGTCTGCTCAGTATCCACTCGGTAGTGGTCCAGAAGGAGACGGACCACTTTGTCATGGCCGTTCCTTGCTGCTATAATGAGGGGAGTCGAGCGCTGGCCAGCCAGCTGTGTTATGTAGTCCAACAGGTAGCGAGTCTCAGATGGAGAATGGTTGAGTAAAAGAGCAGCTAGGGTCAGGACTCTGCCTTCACTGGCCGCTTTATAAACGTAGCCTGCCAACGACTCCATTCGGGCCGCCGGTTCTTCTTCCGTCTGCGTGAGTATCGCCCACAAGTCTGGCTAAGACGCTGCCCGGCTCCCATTAAAAACTCAGTCTGAGCCTACAGCCTCATGGGGAAGATCCGCACGTGCTCGACTGTATCCATGAACGCGTAATGAACTGCTACAACAATATAGTGACGTATGACCCTTACCTAGTCTTGTTGTCAAGGGTAACAACCAGGCAGTGTTACATTCTCCTGCGAGCGCTCAAACTAAGCTCATTCAAGCATAAAATGCCCTAAAGATATCCGCCAAGTAAATGAGTTCCCTGCGTTAGACACAGTGTAAGAATTTAGCTAACTAGTTAACGTTAAATAACACCCAGTTAGTTGTTGTTAGCTAACTACCTACAACTAAATCAACACGGGAATGTTTCCTGGTCGCTCTGTGTATTCCGTTCTTAACGCTATCCAATTACGTTCAATGTTTCTCAATATACTGCCAAAGTAAACCGCAAATAGATCATGTCTACTTTTAAAATTTATGTCAAACAGCCGAAAAGCTAAGCTAGCAGCTTCCGGAGTGTCCGGAAAATACCTACTTCCGGCGTTAACTTCCGGTTTCGGCAGTCTTTCGATCTTTTAAAATAAAAGTCAAAATGAACAGCTCCACAGCATAAAATGCACCTGATTTAAAATAATAATAATAATAATAATAATAATTATAATACATTTCTTGTTGAATCCATGCAATAAGGAATTGAGGCTGTTTTGAGAGCAAACGAGACCCGAACCAAATCAGTATGGCGTTCCTACTGAAATTAAGTGAGTGTATTTTCAGGCTGTCTCCACTAGGTGGTGGAAAGATACCCCCAAAAGAATGATTTAATGTTTGTAGGGTTTCTATTATGTCCTACTTTATAAACTAGGCCTGTGTTTTCTAAGCAGAAAGCTAGCTCCGAATAGGATATATAAGTTATTTATGAAACTTTTTACTCTTACTTTCAGCCAGGAGTAGGACTACTGTTAGGCAAGCGTGTGAAGTCAACAAGTTAACAAAACTGAGAGTCGCAAAGTAGGCTACACGTTATAGTGGAAGTTGTAGATTAGATTTTTTTTTTTGTTTTGTTTTAAATTGTGCAAAATCAAAATCGTAAAAAAATCAGCACCAGTTGTTTGAAAGCTTTATACACAGAGACTAAACTTATATTTTTTTCAATTAAAATAGTTTCAAACCACTATAATAGAGCTGTGTAGGACTGTCATAATCTGTTCAAAAGGACTTCAAAATGAAACCCGAACTGGAGAGAAGATGAGGTCGTTTTGCTTGCAGAGGAGGTGATAAAATGTAAGGAATTAATTAAAGGAAAAGTCTGCCCTAGTCTTACCTCTAAAAATAAATTTACCCTAATGAGTGTGAAAAACAGTGAACGCTGAAATGAAATTGTCAGTTAATTATCTACATTAGAGGATACCCACGTTCTGCCTCCCTGCAGATCCTGACGCCTGCATGCCACCATTACCTGCAAATGTTCCCTCAGCCCCTACGTATGCCCTTCGTATGCACTGTCACTGTAGATATGACAATTGTCTGATCTGAGGATTTATTCGTTTGTTGTATGTGCCTAGTCTGGTCCGGGGTTTTAGCAGCTATGAGCTCAGCCTGACGTGCCCATTTTCACTGTAGACGATGCTGCCTCCTGTTACAGTTGGTGAGGAACGCCTGTGACAGAATTACCTGTGTAAACACCAACCAGTCAAACAGATTTTCTGTTTTATATTCAATTCAATTCTATTCTATTTATATAGTGCTTTTAACAATGGTCATTGTCTCAAAGCAGCTTCACAAAATGAAAAGAAAATTTATGGAAGGATGAGTGTATGAGTGAGAAAAAATGTGTTTAGATAATAATAGAGCTATCCCTGATGAGCAAGCCAAGGGTGTCTGCGACGATGGCAAGGAAAAAACCCCTGAGATGGCAATAGGAAGAAACCTTGAGAGGAAACTGTTGTCTGCTCAAAAGTTTGGGATCACTTGCAAATTTCTTTGTTTTCCAAAGAAAAACACATTTTCATGCAATTCACAAACAATTTTATCTATTTCATCAACAATTAAAATTAGCCAGAATTTTGACTGTAATGGAGTGGCAAGCACAGTCTCCACATCTGAACTCTCCTCCGTCAAGCCAATTCATCTTGTGGGAGATGCTCCAGGAAGCATGTGGTGAAATCTTATCAGATTATCTTGGAAAATTGACTGCTAGAATGCCTATGCTTTGCCAGGCAGTAATTGCTGTAAAAGGTGTTTCTTTCTTTTGATGAAGGCAAAGTTTGAAGAACACATTCATCATTTCCATTAAAATCATTATTTCTAACTCTGACAATGTCAGTATGTCTTGTTCTTTTGCTATATTTTCTATTCAGACTAATTTGATCCCAAACTTTTAAGCAGTAGTGTATGTTTATCATGTCTGCATTGTTATGTACAATATCATTCACTATTTTTAAAGATACCCTAAAATTAGCAAATAAATAACATTTCAGAAGAATATTTACATGCCGGTATTACATGACAGACATGTATATATCTGGATAATATTGGCTCCTGGGTTTTGCATGAATATTGAAAGGACCAAGTGTGAACAAGTTTCCAGAAGGACTCAAATTCTTCAGCACACTTAGTGAAACCTAACAGCTGAGTAAATGTCTTGGCAACATACAAAAAATGTCATAAAAAAGATACTTTTGAAAATATTTCTACATTAAAGAAACGTCTATAAAGAACACTAAAGAGTAATAAAATATATAGTCCATATTTGGTGTGAAAACTCTTTGCTTGAAAGTAGTTGTAGTTTTATATCCCAAAGTTCTTCTGCTAACTTTGTCACATGATTGACACATGATTGTTTCTATTTTTACACAAAACCCAGGAGCCTACATTAGGGTTTTTGCTTCGTTTTAAAAACTGGTCTGTTAACTTTCTAGCTTTCTTTACAGGCATGCTTTATTGTTATTTATTCGTTATGTTTATGTTTGGAAATAGTGAATGAACTTGTACATATTAATGCAGACATGATAAATACTGTACTACAGATAATATGGTGCCTAAGACTTTTGCACAGTTCTACATATACATACATACATACATACATACATACATACATACATACATACATACATACATACATACATATGGTACATACAGTTGGGGAAATAATTATTTGATCCCCTGTAGATTTTTCAAGTTTGTCCACTTACAAGGAAAATGAAGTGTCTATAATGTTACATCACAGGTTTATTTTAAAGAACAGAATATCAATCAAGAATTCAGAACACAGACAGTATATAAATGTTCTAAATTTAGTTGCAGTTCAGTGAGTAAAATAAGTATTTGATCCCCTACCAACCAATAATAATTCTGGCTCTCACAGACTGGTTACAGTATGTGCTCATGTGGTACATTGATTAATTTATGAAGGTGCTAAAGGTACACAACTTGTTAAGTGTATAAAAGCCACCTGTCCACAAAATCTCTATCTTCTATTCAAACCTTACTACCATGGGCAAGACCAAAAAGCTATCAAAGGACATCAAAGACAATATTTTAGACCTGCACAAGGCTGGAAAAACAAGACTATCAGCAAGAAGCTTGGTGAGAGGGAGACAACTGTTGGAGCAATTATTCACAACTGGAAGAAATACAAAACAACCATCAATTGCCCTCGATCTGTAGGGTAAGGATAATCATAAGAAAAGTGAGGGATCAGTCCAAAACTAAACAGAAGAGGCTTGTGAATGATCTCAAGGCAGTTGGGATCAAAGTCACCAAACAAACCATTACATGACACAATATACCGCCATGGATTGAAATCTTTCAGTGCTGCAAGGTCTCCCTTCACAAGAAGGCACATATACAGGCCCGTTGAGAAGGATTGGTGCTGTGATGAGAGGAGACCAAAATTGAGCTTGTTGGCATCAACTTCACTCGTCATTTTTGGAAGAAGAATAATGCTGACTTTGACCCTAAAAACACCATCCCTATAGTCAAGCACAGAGGTGCTTGCCCAACTTTGCCGCATTGAGGGGTCAATGGGCGGGGCTATGTATTGTAAAATTTTGGATGAGAAATCTAAAATCAATAATTGTGTTTCATCCCCAACCACGTGAGTGTTGATGCTGTGATGATGTTTTCCATTAACATACAGTAAGCCTCCTCGTCTGTGCTGCATCTTTGCTATCAAAGATGTCCAAGATGTCTCTTCTCTGTGCATGACTCTGCCTGAACACAATTTCATCGCAACTCCTAACCAGTTAGGACACCTCTGGAGCTCTTGTATATTTTGGTGGAGATAGGCGTGATTTTTCCCATTTTACAAATTGTTGATAAATTCTCCTAAAAGTAGGACCAAAATTGCACCACTCACTTGTATCACAATAGGAGCAATTTTCTACTCTGAGACACTTAAAGACTTGACACACTAAATATAGGCCAAAGGCCTCCTCACCCAACTTCAGTGCCTGACCTGAGGATTTTATGCATTGTGCTGCTGCTGCTAAATGACTGGATGATGAATTTGTATGAATGAGCAGGTGTACATGTGTTCCTCTTAAACTTGCTGGTAAGTGTATATAGTATTTCTAAAGAACATTACTTTATTTAAATATTTAAAATTATCCTAAGAAGTTTTATGGGCTGGACTAGTCAAAGGACTTTTATAGAGCTTTTAAGCTTAACTTTTATAAAGTGCTTGTAATGTATTAGCATCAACATACCAGGTGAAAGCAAAGATGACTCAAATACGTCACTCTGTTATTAATGCTTAAGTCCTGCATTACATAAGCAAAGAGCTACCACGAAGAAAACAACATGACAGGACGTTTCTGGCTAGTGCATACGTACATGTCTTCTTGTTTGGTGTTACCCTACTTGATGTGTTACCCAAAATAAGTTCTAATAAACTGTTTCTTGGGTCAGAAGCTCATTAAAGGTCAGAGTGTTTTTACTACTGAATAAAATCTCAACATTCTGATTTTACACAATGTAGCTATGTTTAGACAAAATAAGTTATCAACAGACAAGTAATATGTAGCCTAATAGTCACATGTCAGATTTAATTCCTTGAGAATAACATTGTGTTTGTAGGAAGTAGCCTGTAAAGCATTAAGTTATTGAGCAGAGTTTATTTCTCATATTGCATGGGTTGTTCAAGGCAAACCAGGACTTTTGATTGTACAGAACACAATTATAAGAGTAGAACTGCCTTTGTTTCTCTATATAATCCCCTGCTACCACGGTTTCATTACTTTTGGATACCAGCAATGTAGAAAGTTTTCATCTGGATCTCCTTTAGTGGCCCAAATATGTGGAAATAGCTCTTGGAGCAAGGCCAGAACTGTACTGAGGACATGGCAATGACCCCCAGTTGAGATTCTTTACCACGGAAGTGGTGTTTGTCAATGATTATGTGCACAGTTCTCACAGGCAAATGAAACTACTTTAAGAGGTTGATCCGGAAAATACCTACGTTTTACTGGATCTAAGAGCCTCATCACCGTACTGACAATCAGTTGTACGCCTTCACTGGCGAGAAATTTCATCAAGTCCCAGTTTGACTTGAACGCTCTTTGTAACGCTCACAGTTAGAGTGTGTCTAAAACTAATGTTACAAATGTCAGCAATTGAAGATGATATTTTTTAAAATAATTATCTCAGTTTTTCCTTTTCTTCACATGCAACATTTTTAACCCATGACCTCAAGATGGTAACACACCTTCTGTATTTGATCAGATCATGCTAAACAATATTAATTAAATCTTAAATGTTTCACATAAATCAGCTGAAAAAAAGCACCTTTTGTAAATTGCTCTGTAACACCCTGTCACAAAAGTCTCACACAGTCTTAATGCATGTCCCTACAGTCTAAGTGCTGAAGCAAAGCTACTTAGCAAAGTCAGATCAGGGTAGAGTTCAAGTGAAATGCTGACTGTTCAAAGGACTAGATTTTAGACAAAAGTGTTTTTCAGTGTAGTCAAGCCATAATTCTTTTAAATTATGTAAGCATAATTATCTACTTGATATTGAGTGCACGCATAATTCCTGTCATTTATAAACACTGTCAAAGTTATAGCTTGTACTATCCTCATCTCCTTAACAAGTTTTCCCCACATAGGTGATAACATGCGGAGCCCTGAGTGGAAACATAGCATGGAAATGTAAACAATTAATATCCCAGCAAGGCAACAAAAATCTGCACTTTGACAGCAGTCCAAATAGGTTTTTTCTTGATTTCATGTCTATATGATAAATGCTTTTCAACGCCTTAAGGCATTTTCATGTAGTATTTAAAGACAATATTTTGGACATACTGTACTTATCTTCCTGTTTTAGAAGTTTGTTATACTCAAATAAAAGCAGAAGTATGCAATTTTATGTAGTTTTAGCAATAACATAAGTATGATTACTAAACCAAAGTAAACAGTAGGTCTGATCCACTCAGTATTAGAAGATGAGTGACTGAATGTGTAAAAGGTGCAAATTTAAAGTATCAACAGGCAGCCTGGAGAGACCCAGAGGACTGAGACATGGAAAATAGAAGGCATTACTGGTAGGATATAGAGTATACAATATGGCATTGAAAAGATGGAAAAAGGTCTGAAACATAGTAGAACATATCAAATCTAAATAAGGACTATAATTGGATTATGTATTCTTACTTATAGGTTGCATTTCTATTTTTAGGTTTCTTTGTACTTTTTTCATATCTGTTAATTGCACTTTGACATAGAAACGTCAGCTGGCAACGTTCTCAAAGGCACAAGGATAGCAGGTGTGCTGTTTTTCATAACAGTATTTGATCTTTGGGTTCATAAGTGACCACTGATGATCAGGGAAAGTTTAGTATCAAGCGCATTTATGTTTTGAGACTGTTGTATTTCTTGTATATGGAAGTTTGCACTATGATGATGAACTGGTGTACCACACCCAGTGTTCCTGGATTGGCTCTGGATCCTGCCCTAAATAAATTGTTTAGAGAAGAGGAATAAACAAATGAATATTTCAGCACAAGAAACAGTGTCACCTAAGTTATCACCATGATGAACTCCTAACATGCTTGGAGAACCAGATGGTGGTGTAAATAATACATGCATAAGTTAGAAAACAAAGTGACCTTTTTTTTCTTTTCTTTTTTTTACAAATACTTATCATTTTAACACTGTATTTCACCTTTTATTACCTACACAAGCAGGTCTGAAAACAACCCCAAAGCCTAATAGTGAGCAGCACACTACTAATAAACCACTAAATCTTATAATTGGCATTACATAAGTGTCAACATGTTACTAATCCTGGTAGTAAAATAACATTTCTATTTTACCCGTAGGCACACGTACACAATAACAATTTTACTGATAAGTACCTGTCAGAAAGCCAATTGATCAAATCATTCACTAAGCGTGGGATCTTTTGGGGAATGAACACTTGTAGGTGGTGTGTCTGTGAATACGAGGTCAGAGTCAGGATCTCGAATGCTTGCAAATTGTCAGCAGAAATGTTTTAGTGCCTGAAATTACCAGATTGAAAAATGTACCAGATTGAGGCAGAAGACCAGTTTATTGGTAATATAATAATAATAATAATAATAATAATAATAATTATTATTATTATTATTATTATTATTATTATTATTATTATAAATCAAGTTGACCTTTTAGTTGTGTACATATATGCAGTATTCTGCATTGTTTGAATGTATCCGCTAACAATAATCCAAAGTCCATGCGCCATGTTCTTCACTCTTTACTACAATTCATACCTTGAATCATCATCCCTCACAAAAAGTTTCTCCGCTGTTATGTTTTTGTCTTCTATACTGTGGATGTCTGTTTAAACAATAAAACATACCATGTCAATGTGCAGTACAAGTACAGCATTTAACCAATTAAAACCATAGCTCTGTGGAAAATGTTAATTAGATGGAATAACAATTTTGCGAAAGCCTTTAGTAACCACGATTTAATCGAGTTTATGGAAAAAACAAACATTGCCTCGATAAGATAAGACTTTATTACTCACATTACAATCAGAAACCTAGTCAGAGTGTGTACATTCATTTCCTTTGGGGCAAAACTGTCAGATTATTACGAACATATGCATACTTTTATGACAAGGCAGAAGCTTGAAGACTGAAGAAAATATTTCACAGACAAGAGATAAATGAATGAATGAAGGTGTGTTTAAATGAAAAACACTAGGACATCAATGCTCACTACTTCAGTTAGTGCGTTTATGCAACACTGAAAATGATTGTTCGCCAAATATGGTTAGTAAACGTTTCCTCGGGATATAAATGTAATGTAAACGATCCCTGGGAGCTCAAGCATGGGTTTATTAACATCTAACTGTACAACAGAAGATTTCACTGTACAACAAATCAGGTTCTGTGTGTGTGTGTGTGTGTGTGTGTGTGTGTGTTTGTGTGCACCAGTGGGAATATGTACAGGATATACAGTACATATTTAGTAGTTACAGACAACAGCCAAAAAGCCAAGTTTCAGCTCATATCAGTGGTGTTAAACCTGCAAGAAGCCACGTATCCAAGTCAGTGCGCACTGCGCGAGTTACTTTGACAAAACCTTGCCTTTATGCATTGATTAAAAGCCTGTGTGCGTATCGATTATCTGCTTCTCTGTAGTAGATCGAATGGCATTTTGTAGGTGTTAATTCAGTACTCCAACACTACACCTGTGCGTGCGCAAAAGGCGCAGTGGCCAAAAACTTCTTGGCTGCAAATTCGATCCCTGCGCCTGTGTGATTTTATCTTCTAAGGCGAGTCGTGAGCGGTAGGAATGGTGTCGCACTGAGCATTAAACAGAGACACTCTGTACTGCTCGCTTTCTACCACATTAAGTGGAATCACCGCTTGGCTGTCCTCGGGCTCTCCTTTTGCACTACCCGAAAACGGGCGAATCTGGCAGCTGTTCGACATCGACGGAGTGGAAATCCTCCAAAACAAGTCTTTGAGCATTTTCCTAAACTCCCTTCTCGTGAGGCAGTACAAGACCGGGTTTAAGCAGCTGTTGGCGTGCGCCAAACAAGCCGTCACGGGGAAAATGTACGTCTGGACAAAGAAGTAGGCTTGGTCAAAGTGCATGGCGTCCAGCTTCACCAGGACGCCCCAGAACGTCACGGCCTGGTTCGGCATCCAGCAGATGAAAAACGAGAGCACGACGACCGTAACCGATCGTGTGACCCTGGATTTGCGCCTGAGGAGGTTGTTGTTCATGCTGCGGAGGCGCAGGAAGCGCAGGAGCAGCACGTAGCACACGCATACGATCATCATGGGGAAAACGAAGCCGATCAAAACTTTCTGCAGGTGGTACAGGCCGAGCCAGTGGTTACCACCGGGGAAACTCATCAAGCACAGGTCGTCGTGCAGCACTTTCTTCTGCGCGGAGAAGACCATGGTCGGAGTGGTGGCGATCGTGGCGAGGAGCCAGAGCAGTGCGCTGACCCAGCGGCCCGAGCAGACGCAGCGCCGCCGGCGGTTCTTCAGCGCGGACGCCACGGCCCAGTAGCGCGTGATGCTCATGGCCGTGAGGAAGAACACGCTCGCGTACATGTTCATGACAGTGACCGAGAGCACCACCTTGCACATGACGTGGCCGAACGGCCAGCTGAAATCGCGCGCGGTGTCCACGGCCCAGAAGGGTAAGACCAGTACGAACTGGAAGTCGGTAGCCGCCAGGTTCAGGATGAACAAGTTTATCGTGGACGGCCTCCTTCCCTGCCGCGACCTCATGAGGAAAAACACCAGCAGGTTGCCCACCAGACCCACAGCGCACACGAACGAGTAGACCAGCGAGATCAAGAAGCGCAGCGCCGACGAGCCACTCGCAGACCCCGCGCTGCCCAGGTCGGAAAAGTTGGATAAGCTCATGTTCACCAAGGATGCCATCGCCTCCAAGCGCGCCAGTCTCTCCACCAGTGGCATGTCACTTTAAATACTGCAAACACAAAAGTAGGAAAACTAAAAGTAGGAAAACTAAAAGTAGGAAATAAGTCTGGGGACCATAACGGTTCGGTTATATTGGGAACCGCATCAGGACTTTGCACACCTGGATTTCAGTCGCGTTTCTCAGTGGCTGCATGGTTTAGTTTCCAGGTTTCGGCTTGGACAGTCGCAGGATATTCTGCTCTCTCTCTCTCTCTCTCTTTCTGGCGTGCGGCTATTGCTTCATTGCGCTCGACTCCCTAACGCGTGCGCGCGCCCGAGAAATAAAGCAATGGGTCAAAAATCACCGGGCACGCGCGCAGCGGTTGGAGGAGTTAAAGGACATTTCCTTTTATTGCAGTTTGTCCCGTGTCTGAGCAGAGCGCTGCCTTTCTTATAATCCACAAGATGTACTTTGACCCGTGCTGATCGAAGCGACCCAACAAAGAAACCCGCCCACTGTTTAATCATTTATTTTCTTCACTACTTGTTTTTATTTCAATTACTCTTTATAAGACAAATTACAGATGTGAGAAGCAAGTAGCCTATTCTTCCTTTAACCCATGTTACTCAAAGTGGGGTATGTGAGGCTCTACGGTGTTTTATTTTTGTTATAGTAGTGCAAATCATATTATTTGATCTCATTATACTATTTTTCTTATTATAATCTTATTATATTTGTCATTCATATGTTTGCATATGTGACTGATCACTTACAATTTGTTAGTCTTTTAGTGATGGGTTTCATTAAAAAAAAAAACCCAAATGAAAAATACATTATAAACGTATATGTGACTTTGGACCTTGTGTGTTCTGCTGGAGAAAAGCCTGAAATAAACAGCTATATGGATCCAATAAATACATCCAGAATATTCTGGTACAAATTTAAATGAATGTATGAATTACAATTATGTGTTAAATCTTCCTGTTGAACCAGCTCCTGGTTTTTGAAATGGACTCAAAACTTATCATAACTTTCCAGACTTTCTACATTAACATTTAGACTGTATGGCTAATCTTTTTTTTTTTTATCAACTGAGCGAAGTGGTGAAGGGATATAAGTTTTTATGTCATGTATGCAGATGCATGACCAATCAGTCATAACATACATCCCTAATGTTGTCCCCTTGGTGTCACCAGAAGAAGTCTGACCCCTCATGGCTTGGACTTCACAAGCCCTCTGAAGGTGTGGGCTTCATCTGGGACTATCTGGCCACAAGACATTAACAGCAGTTTCTTTATGGAAGTTGTAAGGTGGGGCCTCCAAATATCTGACTTGTATATCCAGCACATCTCATAGATGCTCAATCAGTCTGAGTTTGGGGAATTTGGAGGCCATGTGAACACCATGAACTCTTTGTCATGTTCCTCAAACAATTTCTAAACAAAATTACAGTGTGTCAGGGTGCATTATTTTCCTGAAGATGACCACTACCATTAGAAAACATCACTGATATCAAGGAGTGTACTTGGTCTAAAGCGATGTTTAGGTAGGTAATAGGTGTCAAAGTAACATTCACATAAATACCAGGACCCAAGTTTTCCCAGCAGAGCATTGCCCATTGCCTCCGCTGGTGTGCAGATTTATGCATCAAAACTCACCTAAGTTGAGAAATGTATATTCTTAACCTATGCACTAACTGCAAAGAGATTTCAATATTTATGTTTTACTGATTGCATCTGAGCATTTCATGGCAACACACAGTGCTCTATGCAGCTACGGCTACTTTGGGAACTATTTATGTTGAGGAGCAAAAATAGCAAATAAAATATTTGGCCTTATTGGGTATGAAATGACAGTTACTATTAATGTTTTGCAGTATAAAACTAGAACCGCACAAGCATGCTGTTGTACTAAATATCAGCACAGACACCATTACCTGCAGTCTGATATTCACTAAAGCCCTCTTGCTTGTGTGGTATTCCTATCATACATCTTTAAAAAAGTGTTGCTGACTACAGGGGCAGATAAAAACAAAAAACAAGGACAAAGATAATAGAAGCTTCTTTCTGCCTCCATCAAGAACCTGTTTTTGAAGTGCTTAGTTCTTTGTTTTACAGTTTTTCTCGATTGCTAAAACACTAAACCCTATTGTCTGAACCAAATTCTCAGTTGCCTGAACCCACTTATT
>JAOVVA010000010.1:16008879-16025423 GCA_028565275.1 Leiocassis micropogon | reverse complement strand
TGTTTTCCTTTTTTCTATGTAGTGTTTAGTGACTACTCAGTAGAGTATTTAATTTATATTGACTTGAGGCATGATTTAACAGCATAGTTCAGTTTTGAGCACAGATTGAACTGTTTTGGGGTGAAAGTTTGGTTTTGCAAGACGAGTCAGAGGTTTTGTGAAGGTAGCTTGAAAATTGGGTTTTGTGTTCACAGTTTAGGGAAAAAGAGAGCAGCTTTCAAGGAATGTGTCTTAGCAATCGAGAAAAACTGTAAACTTAAAGCTCAATCTTGTTGAGTGTTCAACATAACAGCGCTTCTGAATTGCAAGAAAGTTTCATCAGAGGCATCTATGTCAATCTGATTTAAATATCAAATCCTCATAGTCAAACAATTAATACTGATTCTCTGCACAAATCATGTCAGCTCATGTACAGTAAAAGGTCAAATGTACCCATAGGGCAAGCTGTGTGTGTGTGTGTGTGTTGTGAGAAAGAGAGCGAGAGGGACAGAGTGTGTGTGTCTGTGTGTGTGTGTGTGTGTGTGTGTGTGAGAGAGAGAGAGAGAGAGAGTGTGTGTGTGTGTGTGTGTGTGTGTGAGAGAGAGAGAGAGAGAGAGAGTTTGTGTGTGTGATTTTGGGACAATAGTCTCAAGGGTGCTGACGGAGTAACCCAGAGATCATTGCAAGCCTCTCTGAAGCCACAATATAAAGTGGTGAAAATGATCCTCCTTATCAATCTCTAGGAGCTCCATAAGAGGAAGGGATTTTGAGAGAGATTGTGAGAGATTGTCAGATATAGCACATGTTGTATGGAAATGTGTGGTGCACTCGCTTTGAGGAGTTGGTGCTCACCACTTTTATACACTGCCTAAAGGTTCACCATTTAGGTGAATGCCAAAGGGCTGTTAAACAAGAAAGAGATGGAATGTAATTCATTTCTTGCTTCTTCCTCAACCTTAAAGCTATCTCAGCTGCCTCAGAGTCTACAATTTACTTATTTTCTTTAGAGAACAAGCCACATTTTCCACTTACTTTACTTTAATTTTCAATCTACTGTCTACTATCTTTTTATGGGTAACAAAATTAATTAATTTCAAATACATTTGATCAACCTTGCAAGCTTATTCTGTTTGTTAACTGTCATTCAGCCCACTATGATAGGCAGTATTTTAGCAAATTAGCAAGATAAAAGTTCAGAAGAACAAAAAATATATAATTTAAGACTTAGCTTAAGGTTAAATTAGAATGAAGCTGCAAGCTAACCTATGAATCTACCTCCACTAGGTTTACTGTAACCTAAAGCACTTTTCCTGTTTTGCTACAGTATGTTGGGCGTTTCTCTCACACCCACCCAAATGGAAGAAAGGGGGAAATAGGCACGGGTGTGTATGTGTGTTAACGGCTAAGGATTATTGTCTGCCATTTGTGGAGTTTATTATATTTGCAGAGCTGCACAATAATTATCCTTGCAAAACAACAGAGGCAAAATGAGGCCCATATACTGTATGAAAATCTGTTGCATAGGGAGCGTAGTCTTTTTTTGATCCTTGGCCCATACCATAGACATTTTGCATATGACAAGATTATCAACCCTGTATGACCAAATAAATTTTCCGTCACTATTCTGTCATTTTACTCACTAACTATCCATGATTTAAAAATATTAAGTTTTCTATCTAACTAGCCTTCAAATGTTTTTTTTAGCTAAGCTAAAATACTTATATACAACTACTAACCCTGACCCCCCCCCCCCCCTTCCTAAACCCACCCCACCTCAACTCACAACACGCATACATCCTAATCCCTCCTCTCTCAGACAGTAGGAGACAGAGCTTATTCCAGTGACATCATTGCATCTCGTTTCCCACGAAAAACAGATTAATGCACTAATATGACAACAATCAGCATTATTAGCCCTCACCCAACCTCCTGTTTACATACACAGACAACAGATGAATGCTATTTTAATTCAATTTTGTCATGCTTTCAGTTCTAGCAATGGTGGGTGATTGGAAACACAGGAGTGTTGGCTGTGAGTTTTATTTTGACAAATGCACAAAAACAAGTGCAAGTGCAGCAACCGTAATCCATTTGTGATGTTCTTCCTATCCCGCATGTGTCAATGACCGAACCACACAAACAGCTTTGTACATTAAAATGCTGTTGAACACTATTTTATTTGTACACAAAATAATTGTATGTGCTTTTCGTTGATTAAGCCAAAAAGTTCCTGGTTTTGGCACTACAAATTTACAAAATCTCTTTTTCTATTATTTCAAATCTGTGGTCATGCGGCTTCATCAAGCCTGGAGGAGAAATCCCAGTAACTCCACCATATGATTAAAGTATGTAGGGATGTAAATTTGCCCAGATAGGAAAATAGAGAATGTCACCAATTATACACCACTAAGAACACCCCCCAACCCACACACACACACACACACACACACACAAACATAACACAGTAGAAATTTGTTTATCTATAGTGCACTCAGGAGTCTGCTTGTTGAAGTCTGGTTCATTTATTCACTTACTTTAACCTCTTTGCTCTCCATTTAATGGAGTCAAATAGGGTAGAACTCTTCCTAGTTCCTAGAACTTTCCTACTGGTTTCGCACTTACTATTGTCTTTAGTTAAGTCGGTATGGAAAGCTCCCATTAGCTTTCACTGATGGAATAAGAGATATAGTGAAGTCAAACGTGTGCAGACAGACTACAGACTAAGAAATAGAACTAACTTTCAGTAAAAGCAGATCATTAAGCTAATTTTGTCCAGACTAAATCCCTTCTGAAGTGTGTTTCCTTTACATATTGTGTCACTGATAATTTTAGGAGATAGTCTTGTCTCCTGGTGTGAAACCACAATAAATAGTTGATATAAGAATATAAGATATAATAGTCTGTGCTTGAAATGTCATCATTTCTAAATAAGAGCAATCTCAATTCAAAGTGTTCAAGTCAAACCAGGACTTTAAATTGTGCAGAATAACAGAACAGGGATATGAGAGTAAAAACTAACTTTATTCCTCTATATAATCCCCTGCTACATTAATACAATACACTGGGATGAGCCCAGTGTTTCACTAGTGCTTGGATACCATCAAGTTAGAAAGATTTCCTCAGTATGCTGGAGTCATGATCAGACTGCCTGATTCCAATCTAAAATACTGGCCTCCAAAGAACTCCTTTAATGACTCAAACATGTAGAAATGGCTTGAAGTGTATGGGGAATGTGGCAATGACTCCCAGCTGAGTTTGTGTAATGTGTAAGAGGTGTTCATTAATGTTCATTTGTCATCAAGAATTTGCTTACAATGAAGCGATGTTTAATTGGTCATGATGTAACTCCGAGGTAATTTGAATATATTAACAATTAGATTGGGATTAAATTTTCATAGAGCCTCAAGGGTCTAATTCAGCTGAATGCCCACTTATTTTGGGTCTCACTTTTTTATATGTAGGTTAAAAATATTTTTATGAAATAGACTCTGGGAAGTAAAAAGAACTGGAACAGCTCTATAGTATAGCACCTATAGTATAGAAAGCACATGTGTGTGCTGTGCAACCAAACCATAATGCAAAGATAATGAAGCATAACCCTCCAAACTCATCATCCAAACTTCATCCATTAACGTGGTTTATTATTAATTATGGAAATTAAATCAAGCAGACGTTTGTATGTTTATTTAATTAATTTTGTTTAGTTAACTATTTTGTTTTTATTTCTAAATAAAATATTCCATTATTTTGAACCTATGTATGTTAATATGTTGTACAGAAAATACCCCATTTTTTTGCTACTAATGGTTTCCTCTGCCTGCACCAAAATACTTTGAATTGAGATTGCTCTTATTTAGAAATGATGACATTTCAAGCACAGACTATTATATCTTATATTCTTATATCAACTATTTATTGTGGTTTCACACCAGGAGACAAGACTATCTCCTAAAACATAAGACCAGTTTTGAGGCAGAATTGCTCTTTTTGACAAGAACTAAACGTGTCCAATTTTAGTCTGGTCTTGAGCCATTATCTTTCAAAAATTTCATTGTGTGGCATGTATAAAATCCACTCTGAATTCTGAACTGAATCCAACTCTGCAATCTACTCGCAGTACAGTCATAGCCAAACATGCAGGGACTCTCTGACTGTCTTGCATGAAAATGCACTCTTGATGTCATGCATGAACAGCAAAAAAGCAATGAATCTGAACTTACACAATGTGTGTTTTGATCTAAAATCAGGCAGAAAGGAACACCATGCAAGCACTTTTAAGTGTTCTTGGAGCTGTTGGGGTAACTACAGATGTCAGACTGAGCAAAGTGAGTTCACTGATTATCTCAATTTAATGGGAAATATTGAAAAGAAAGTGCACCGTCAATTCTAAAATTTGATGTGTTGGAAGCAGGAAAATTTTTAAGTGTAAGGATCCAAGCACATTTTAACAGGGACATGTTCTGATAGCTAGACTAGGTACCAAAAGTTGTGCAACTGTTGAACTGGCACCTATGGATTACTATTGTTTTGGGGGAGAAAAGACTATCTAATTAATTCCAATCCCACAGAATAGTTACTGTAGGACCAGTTGTTAAAAAAACTTAATGCTTGCTGCATATCCGGCTGCGTAGTCGTAGACACGTCAGAGTGCATGTGCTAACCTTGTCTAACACAAAAAGCACGTACAATGGGCATGTCAGCATCAGAACTGAACAGAGGAGCAATGGAAAAAAGTGGCTTTGTCCAATGACTGATATTGATGGTTGGGTGTATGTGCATCGCTCACCTGGGGAAGACATGGCACCAGGATGCACCGTGGATAGAAGCCAAGCCAAAAGTTAAAGTGTGGTGCCCTGGGCAATGTTCTTCTGAGAAACCTTGGTTTATGGCATTCATGTGGATGTCACTTTGACATATAACACCTACCTAAACACCTACACCTTGTTGCAGGCCAAGTACATCCATTCATGCCAGTGATATTCTTTAGTGGCAGAAGCCTCTTTCAGCAAGATAATGTGCCCTGCTACACTGCACAAAATTGGTCAGAAGGGTTTAAGGCATTGACTTGGCTGCCATTCCCCAGCTCTCAATGTGATCAAGCATCTGTAGGATGTGCTTGTAAAACAAATCTGATCTGTGGAGGCCTCATCTCACAACTATCAAGACTTAACACACACCACAGCATACCTTCAGATGTCTTACAAAGTCTATTCCTTGACAAATCAGAGCTGTTGTTTGGACATACACAACATTAGACAGGTGGTTTTAACGTTATGGCTGATCATTGTATATATTTGGTAGCAGTGATAAAAAGTTAATATGCAGTATTGAACCAGATAGCAAATGAAAGAGTACTACGAGAGATCCTCTCAAGCCTGAGAACGGAATAGTAAGAGGCATCTTCACCTCATACTAACCTTCTGCAGACCTCCTGCATGCAGTGCCTACCACACTATCTACTGCTGGGTGTAAATGTCATGGCTAATAGCAGGAGCACCAGATCAGGTCCCTGGAGTCTGCTTTTCTGATAAGAGATGAAATTGACTTGTGCCCCATATTTTCTGCCTTCTTGTTAGGAGTGATGGTCACAAAGAGCTCTGATAACATTATATTGCTGAAAACCAACCAGCCAGTCAGCTGATCTCAAATGAGAATGTAAATATTTGCCTGCCGATTATAATGTTACTGTACACAATACAGAAAGGCAATCGAATTCTTTAAAAAAGCAAACATGAAATCAATAAATAGGATCTACTGTAGATAAATGTTCATACTGCTTTAATTGCAAACGTTTTGAGTGTAAATAATTATTTCTTCATTTAGCATCCCATGTTTTCAAAAAATTTACACAGCATTTTAATCCAATAGGCTACTCCTGTTTTTTGGGGGTTTTTTTTCTCACCCCTTTCAGTAGGACTGTGTATTTCAAAGTAAAGCATCCTAGTGGTTTGTTGTTTGGGGAAAAAATTAAACATGTTAATGTCATTACTCGAAACATCCGGTGATGCACTGTGGTCCCCTGAGAGACATTTGGGACTTTCTATTGAGTGACGTTTCCCTTTTTTTGTCTCATGTATAATGTGACCTCTAGTATAATTCTTTTTCTTTTTCTCTCACTCACTCACTCACTCACTCATCCACTTACACACACACACACATAAACACACAATTGGATAATCAACTATTATATAATGAGTATTATGAAAAGTATGAATGAAAGTATTACATACAACCCAAAAAAAACCCACATTTGTTTAATTTGAATAAAATGAAAACTAAAAGACTTTCAATTCACATGGGCCGATATTTGATTTACAATAGAATATAGTGAAAATAACAGTTTAAACTGAGAAATTTTACAATTTTATGCACAAAATGAGCTCATTTCAAATTTGATGCCTGCTACAGATGTCAAAATAGTGTGGGCATGTTTACCATGGTGTAGCATCTCCTCTTCTTTTCAAAACAGTTTGAAGACGTCTGAACATTGAAGTTAAGAGTTTGTGGTCGTCTTCGATGTATTTTTCATATAATGATGCACCAAATGTTTTCTATAGGTGAAAGATCTGGACACCTGAAGATCACAGGCATCCAACAAAGGTCTTTGGCCTTGTCCCTTATGCACAGAGATTTCTCCAGTTTCTCTAAATCATTTGATAATGTTATGCACTGTACATGATGCGATTTGTAAAGCCTTTGCAATTTGACATTGAGGAACATTGTTTTAAAAGATTCCACCATATTTTTACACAAGTTTATTCACAAGTTTCAATTAACTTGTGGTACAATTTTTATATTCACACCTGTTGGCTGCATTCAGAATCAGCAAATTTCTAAAATGATGTCCATGATGTCATTTGGGAAGTTTTCCAAGATTAAAAGTCTTTGAGGCCATGACTTAAGAGAGATGATACTTAACCAGTTATAAAATGAATTATGGTGGTGGATGTGTAATGGACATTTAGTTTTTTGGAACAATATTGCAGAATATTACAAATATATTACTTATCATACAACTATTTTGCCTTTTTATGCTCAATTTCACCCCCCCCCCCTCTCTCTCTCTCTCTCTGTCCCTCTCAGAAACACATCTGTAGCACATCTAGTAACACATGTTGTAACTATTTTACACACATATTTTATAAAGTTCTATCTATAACACATTGCTTCGACCCCATAACCTTGGATCTTTGGACACATTTGCCAAAAAGTTCCAGCCAAATTTCCAAGTTGAAGCTATCTTCTCTGGCTGGTAACCATCGATTTTGTAAATATAATTCTGATTCAAGAATTCTGCTTGTATACAGTCCAACTGATCTACTTTTGCTAGTCCAGAAATATAGTGATCATAGCAATGATTATAATACTGTTGCTAACCCCCATGGTCACTTCTGAAAACAAGGAAAAGGGGTGGATATTAAGTTTGTAAGAAAACCTGGAAATTAATTTGAGACTTAATTTGTCCTTAATTTGACCAAGCAGGAACGAGAACATGTAAACTCAACACACACACTCAGACCTGTAGGCGGAACTCTGGAGGAGGGAGGCTACAATGCTACTGCGCCACCATGCCGCCAACCAGTTATTCATTCAGTCATTTATTTATTCATTAATATGACAGAGGAAAAGCAGTTCTGATCTCTCCTCCCTTGTTCCCAATTTAATCATTCTCTTATTTGGTCCTTTTATCATCCTCTCTTCATGGACTCTCTTTCTCTCTCTCTCTCTCTCTGTCTGTCTTTGATATACTTCTCGTCTCCATTTAACATGCCCTTTAAATAGTCTCTTTCTTCTCATAGAATCCAAGCTCCTGATTTCCTTTGCATGGGCAATCAAAGCTTTTCTGTAGCTCACCATTGCATTTAACCAATTAAAACAGCCTTGCTTATCATGTAACAGCAAATTTTGTTCATTTAAGAGCTCAGAAGTACACATGAATAGTTCCAGTTAGATCAAGGGCACCTTTTTCAAAGCTGAAAGGTAGCAGGCCTCTTCTTCAACAGTAACTAGCACAGAAAAATATCAGTTTTAGCACAGAATGATCAGTGGCCCTTTTATCACTGTGACCCTTCTATTGGTTTCTGATTAAATAAGGCTTCTTTTTGTCAGAAAAAGCTTATCCTTCATTTGATGCTAGATTTAATGTTTTGCATGTGAAGTCTAACAGCTCTCATATTTAAGCCCACTTATCCTTTTTTCTATCACTCTTTCGAAATGGGAGCTTAGATATTCATGAAATTGAATGATATTTAGTGGGGACACTCTTACGAGGAGCCTGAATACACCAGAATCTAATGAGATCGAAAGCCTCTTAAAATGAAATTTAAAATTACATTGAACAATTATTTTGCTTGAAATCTTAACAAAATCCATCCAATTTGTTTTTGTCAGCTCCGTAGTCTTTACTTACTATACATTTGGCCTCCTGTGTTTTTACCTTCTACACACAATTATTTTTTGTCAAGAGATATTAGTTAGAATCTTTCCATAAATCATCATCAAACATGTATTTTACTTGAAATTCTCAATTGAATTTATTAGGTTTATCCACTTAAATACTTATATTCATTTGCATTAACCTTTAATTTCAATACACAAGGTGGAAACATTTTTTATAATAATTTAATTAAGCAAATTGTTCCGGATGGAGGAGAAATACCACCAGTTGTATTTTACTTGTATATTTCTGCCTGTGCAATTGTTTTTCTTATGACTTTTTTTCGGTGCTTGGTTCTGTATCTGCCCTTGTTATCACAGGTCTATTCCCTAACATACTGTATGCATCTGTTCTAACATCAAACCTTGATTGGTTTGCCTTTTTATTCCATTCTGTTTCTTTGCCTCATCACAAAGTCTTGTAGAGTTTACATGTGAGTTTCTGATTGCCTTATTATTCATGTTTTTTTTTTTGTCTTGTGTCAAGACAGAAATGAAAGTACTGCAAATCCAATAAAAGAACACATAATCCAGTACATTTGCTCCTTGCAGAATAGAACCAATAATGATTGGATTTTGACACATAACCTACAGTATCATCTGAACTGTAACACCAGGCCTTCAGTACTGAGCCACCACAATTAGTTAACCCAGATTTGAGAGTAAAATGCTATAAAATTTACAGTAAATTTATAACAAAAATTGACCTTAATGAAGAACATATTGAGTTTCACACACTGTTCAGTACATTTTAAACTTTTACATATGTACTGATGAGTTTTATAGATTGCCTTAGTTATATATACAAATGGTTCAATTCAAATGGTACAAATGGCGTTTAATTCAAACTGGGACTTGTCATGAATTTATTGAATGAAGGCATAAAACCGAGAAATATTCATAGAAGACTTCAAGCACAGAGACTCTTAGCTGCAGTTAAACATTTGAATGGTGCATGTGATCATCTGTGATTAGCTGCACGGAAACTCGCTTTTGGCTGAGGCGCTTGGAGCCCAATCCAGTCGTTCCCATGAACATTCAGGGAGTGAAATGCCTGATTCTTGAAAATCAATGAATAATGTGTCGTCAACTTGCAGAAGAGACTTGCCAAATCTGTGTCCTGAACTCACTCCATGCCATTTCCACATGTTTTGGCCATAAAAAAAGTTCATGGGATGCCAGTGTTTCAGACGTGTAGCAGGCAGTCTGCTCATGGCTCTGGCATGCTGTGAAAATTTCTACCATGATAATATCCAAGCACTAGTGAAACACATACTATATATACATAATATACACTAAGTGCATTAGTGTATATTATATAATATATAGAGATTACGTTAGGGAATTAAATAGAGAATTTTCTTTTATTTCATAAGTATGTTCTGCTATTCTGCACAATAAGAAGTCCCAGTTTGTCTTGAAGCTTGGATTCAGCCCCTGTAACAAATAATAAATTGAACAACCCCTGTAACAAATAATAAATAAATAAATAAATAAATAAAATTTCTTATATATCAGTGTATGTCATAAAACCCATTTGACCCTTCTCATAGTGAAATATTAAATTGTTATTATTCCAAAGCATAGCAGGGTTCTTTCCATAGAGATTTATATGTACAGTAATTAAACTAATATTGTAAATCTGAAATCACTGGCAAAATTGATGTCCATTTTTTCGTTGCCTGTGGGGGGGCTTCAGTCTGCATGAGATAATTGATTTTGAATAAAGATGAGAACTGTGACAACTGTGACAGTTTTTTTTTTTTCTTCAAACCTGCCCCACACTAAACTAATTTATGTTTCAGAACATCAGCAATAACATAATTGTAATACCAGTTTTCCGCCTTGGATTTTACCAGTGAATTGGACCTGGTATTTTATTATACTATGTTCTCTTCCAAGCTTCTGAATACTTTATGGCAGCATAAGTCTGAATAAAAATTTTATAGTTAGTAACATTAGCTCACTTTCTGCTCATTTACCCTTCAGATTCTTGTGTATCTAGGCTCCTCTGTTCTGTTTTCTTGATATGGTCACTGTTTCCTGTTCTCATTACCCTGTTGCCATATTAGTTGGTCTCTCATTTAGCTTTTTAAATCCCTTTTGTTCTGTTTAAATCCTTAAATCATTATTCACTGCATAATGTGACCCTGAAAAGTCTTTTCTATATTTACTGTAAACAGGCAATAAAAGTTAAAGTAAGAACTTGAGCACAGGTAAAAACGGAAGAATCTACTTTAGATGCCATGGGAGGACTGGAGAGGCTCATGGTGCTCAGGAGTAAGAGCTGGAGGCAGATGGATCTATTGGAAGAAAGCAGCAGTACATGATTTGACAGAGATTGCACACTGAAACAAAGTGAGAGGTTTGTTAGAGTCAGGCACCAGATCAAAAAACTAACTGATGATTAACAGGAAGATGCTTCAGGGCAGACAGGACAGAGGCAGAATAAGCTTCACTTGCTAGGTTGTAAATCAAAAGGTTTAGGGAGACCGAATTCATAATTCAATAAACAATTCAATGTCAGAAACCAGTAAGTATATATCTGTATAAATAAGCAGATAGGGTTACCAATAAGGCGTGGACTGAGAACAGGTCCAAACAGGTATCAGTCTGGTTTACAGGTACAATCAGGAAATAGGCCAAAAGGTAGAAAAACACTCAGACAGACAGACAGACAGACATACTGTAGTCCAAATTCAATTATAAGTTCAAGGGTCAGATATTGAGAGAGTATATATGGAAGCTTTCGGCCAGATTTAAGTAGTGGCATGTGTGAGAAGTGGTTTTGTTCCAGTCACTGTGTGGCTCCATGGCCCATCTGCAGTATACCAGTCAAAGAGAAGCTTGACTTGACAATTTGCCTGGAAATGAAGATTTATGAGGAAACCAGCTCATGG
Organism: Leiocassis micropogon; assembly: GCA_028565275.1. Classification (NCBI taxonomy): domain Eukaryota; kingdom Metazoa; phylum Chordata; class Actinopteri; order Siluriformes; family Bagridae; genus Leiocassis; species Leiocassis micropogon. The sequence goes on along the minus strand of JAOVVA010000010.1, from coordinate 16,014,108 downwards.
GTCTCAGCTTATGGTTGTTTAAATGATCAGTTTGTCCAGATATACGTCCCTGGTTTTGGATGCATAGTCTAACATTATCTAATTTATTTATTTTTTGTTTATTTATTTATTTTTAGGTTAATTAAAGTAAAGGAAGTAAAAAAAATATCCGATCTTAGTATAAAGCAAACACAACCTCAGGTGTACAACAACATATTTTTCAAAGTGCCCCTATTTAATGAAAAATTATATTATATATATTGTATATATTATATAAAAATTATATGAGCAATATAAAGTACCCCCTTGCTGCTGCGACAGGATTTAAAAGGGTAAGTTGCAGCCAGGTGCTGCTAATTATCAACCCTTGATTAATTGATCATCAGCAAGTGTGCAGACTTCTATAAAAGCAAAAGTTTTGGCAGTTTGCTGGTCTGGAACATGCAGGTGTGTGTTAACACAATGCCAAGAGAGAAAAACATAAGCACTGGTGTTATAGATGCAATTGTTTCTGCACACCCTGAAAAGGGTTATAAAACCATCTCAATCTGAAGTTCAACATTCTACAGTGAGAACGATTAATCTCAAGTGGAAAGCAGTCAATACAGTTGCTAACCATCTCAGGAGTCGTTGTCCAAGCACATACACCCCAACGTCAGATCGTACCATGCTCAGAGAAATACAAAAAAAAACATAAGCTACATTTTAGATCATACAGGCCTTACTAAGTATGTTAAATACAGTACAATTAGAAGAAGACTGGACAAGTATGCATTGTACTGTACTTTTTGGTGCTCGCTTGGAACATTTTCAGCACCTTTTTAGCATTGAAGAAGATGGCTTTGGTCTGGTTTAGCTTTGGTCACATATACTAGTAAAGCCCAAGCCACAAAGGTATCTTTTAACAAAAATGACAGAATTTAGAATTTGAATGTTCACAACTAAATGCATACAAATGCAGTAATACAGTTTTTTCCCCCCACATAAACGTTATTTATTATAAATATGTTGTTGGGGCAGATGTTACGGTAAAATAGGGAAGCAGGTTCTCCTAACAGGTTTACAAATTATTTAGTAAAATAAATAAAAATTTGATTTGCAAAATGCTACATAATTTGTCTCAATTTACAGTCTGCTCTAAGACCAATATAGTTTTTTTAAGTTTTACTCTAAATGTAACTTTACTTTGTAATATTATTATTGCTAATTGACTGTGCGAGAGTTTCCAAGGAAATATGTTGCTGGTGGAGGTTTAGAACTTAAAGGGAATGGTGCTTATTTGCATGGTGCTTATGTACATATTTAACGAGCACTCTGTGTCACCCTTCCTAACCATCAGGAGCAGTTGATATCACCTGGATAACATATGGCATAATTTTATGAGGAACTAATTTACCTTATTACCACACTTACACTAGTGTAGCAGTCAAATTATACTTATACTAGATCTGGCTAAAAGGAGTACAGCGTGGTTTGAGTGGATAGCAGGTGCTCTGTGTACAGTGACACTTTATCATGGGGACTGGGTGCTCAGGCTGCTGGTATGCCATTGCAATGATGTCCATTATTCACTGCTCTGGTCTGTATTTAGGTACAGGAGTTGTAAGGAGAAAATGTAAGCTGAATTGCCATGAGGTCCAAATAGTATTGTAAGGTATGTACTGGGTATAAACAAAAGTTGAAGCAAATATTAGATGATGTACCATTGGGCAGGAACCCCAAGTAACACTGGAATCAATAACCACCAACGAACTTATAGACAAGACATGCACCGTTATTCAAAGAGTAGTGAAATAATCGAAGCAAGGATCAAAGACAATTAGGCAAACACAGGACAAAGGCTCAGAATTTAGAATAATAAGATTTCACAACAGTAATAAACCATGTGCTTTATATGGTCTGCGAACAGGAAATGAACGTGACAACTGAGGACTCTTTAGTATTCATGGCAGTGTGCCCTCTTGTGGTGAACCTTTCCCATCACCCATGGTACTCATCTATGCACAGTTTCAATATGCTCACAGCAGTACTCCACAGAACCATTGGAACTACATTAGTAGTATACTGAGGAAGGGCATTCAGTGGTATTAGTACTGTATTTAGGAGGCTGAAGAGGCTACAGGACTCAGCAGAAGCACAAAGGGAGACCCCAAGGGAGTACTATGTCACGGAATGTGTCAACCGTGATTAGCAGAAAAGTGTTCATCCCTGTAAGATGACAATTTGTTCAGTAAGACCTCAGTGACACTGAAGTTAATTAATGAAAGTGGCTCATTACACTTAATCCTTTTTCCTTATAACCAGTTTATGACATTCTTTTTTTTTTTTTAATCTTTTTGTTCACTCTAATAAAAATATTATTCACGTTTCTGTGTTTTGTCATCTGTAGGGTTTTAAGATTTGCCAATCGCTAGTTTCTTAAACTATTCTCAGGTATTTTAATAGGATATTTAATACCCTTATTAAACCATTTTCACTCAATTTCATACATATAAAGAGATAGATAATCAACATAATTATAGGCCAACATTGTACAAAAATGTTACACAACATCAGATAACATTGTTCTGAACAGGAATTATGTTATAATTATATTTTTGAACAGTCAACATTGTCATTAACGTGAATGATTATTCACCCCAAACCTTATATTGTTTTAATGAACAAGATTACCTCATTGAAATCCTGGATTTGGTCCACACAATGGAGTCATGGTTGGTGTTGTGGCCTCATACCTCCAGGATTAGGGATTTGAATGTCACCATCGGGATATGCGCATGGCATTTATACAGTATGTATTTTTCATTTTTGTTTTTTCATCTGGTAGTCCTGTTTCACCCACAGCCAAGACAAGTGCAGCCTGATTATAGCAGTGTGTGCACCTGTAGGGTGCCAGAGGTTGGCATCCCCTACCCTACAGTAATGTAACTTCCCCTACTTCCCCTGGAAATGCCAATTAGCCTAATTTGCATGTCTTTGGACTGTGGGAGGAAACCGGAATAAACCGACTGCATGTTTTTGGACTGTGGGAGGAAACCCACCAAGCACAGGGAGAACACGCAAACTTCATGGAAATTGGGAATTGAACCTGGCTGGGAATCAAACCCAGGCACTGGAGGTGCAAGGTGACAGTGCTAACCACTAAGCCACCATGCAGCCTATCAGGCATAACAGTTTGATTGTATTTATTCATTCATTTTAAAGTAAAACAATTCTGCATGAAACAAGTCACAAACTTTGTGATTCTGTATTTTGGAAATGTAGGCATTACTGTTTATACTACAAATATATAAAGAAAAGATGAACAAGAGCCCTAAACCTCTAAACAATCCAATTGTCAGCATTTCTGTTTAAATAATCTCCTTTTAAATATTGAATTATAAAATCTGAACATCTGAAATTGTGAATCAGGACATGTTTACTAGCAAATCTTTAATTAATAAGGAAATTTCAGATTTAAAAAAAAGCACATCACATACTGTACATATTTATTTTAATTAATTTATTATTTTATACTCAGTGAATACGAGCACTGCCTAAAATCTTTCATTTACTCCCAGAAATATCTTACTAGTTAAAAGATTTTGTTGCAACAAAATAAAACATAAAAATAAAATATTAAAAGTGGGTAGATGGCTCCTCATTCCTGTTGGCTCATTTGTTGCTCAGCAACAAGATTTTATTTAATTTCATTTATTTAAATAGAACTACAGTACAGTACATTTTACAAAGCAGATTAACAGAAATCCAGATGTAGCTTTAGATCCATAATGAGCAATCCAGAGGCAACAGTGGTGAGAAAAAAAAATCCCCTGAGATGACATAAGAAACCTTGAGAGGAACCAGACTCCTCTTCCAGTTGGCACCAGTAGTTGAATCATAAATTATCATCTTCCACAGCTGTATAAACCACAGTTAAACAGTACTGTGTCTTTGAAGGCTCTTCATTATGAGTTATTTATTATTATAGTTTTTAATTTCTAATGTCTTGTATTCAAGTGATATTGTCCACTAAATAATGCAAGAGGCTTGGACATGAGCAGCATCATGACCCAGCAGATTTCCAAGTAAAGGAAGTTCCAAGCAGACGTAAGGCATGATTGGTCATATCAGGCTATCAAGCCTCCACATCTGTCCCCTTACCTGCGAAAAAAACATCTATGAGCTGAACAAAAGAAACAGGATTACAAACTACATATCACAAATGCAAGTTTTATGCTTCTCATCCGCATTCTCATTTTGCTTCTTAACACTAATATTTTATATACAAATTTTGTTAAAGGATGATTGTTTGAATAAGCATAATTTATATACAGTAATTGTAATCACAAATTATTTTTATCTCTTTTTAGTAGAGCTTTGCCTTTGTCAGCTAAATATAGAGTATACTGTAACAGTTTTAAGAATGATCACAGATTTACTGTAGCTAGCATTCGTCTTAAAATTTACCTTCCAAACCAATATTAATATTTGTTGATATAACATATGTAAACATTAATATAATGTTAATATAACAGCTTTTGAAATCATTATTACAGTTAGCTGTGAGCGATCGTTTCTGTGAAAGTACTGTAAAGCAAAGGTGCAGCTGTTTTTAAAAAGCTGTTTCCGACATGGCTGTCAATTTAGTTAATTTCATTGTAAGGTTGAGTGATTTTCTGTCAGTTTGGCATTATCATAAGTTAATGAGGTCAATGTGTTGTTTATTGTGATTTCTCTCGGTGAGATGAACCTTCCCCAACCCTGTTTCTGGGTTTTAGTCAGGGTTTGGGTTTAGTGCAGTAATTAATCTCTTCCCATCTGTCTGTATGCAGTACCTCCATGATGAACTATCAGAAACACTAATACCTGGCTCTCTTAATCCACCTCATATGACTTTTTTCTTCTAAGATGTACTTTAAGACGTTCAGTGAATTGTGAAGTACCATAATACTGTAAGTTCAACTACTAAATCCTCAAGTCCAAATGCAAGATACTGAATAAGCATCTGCTATTGATAAACCTTTTTGGGTCAGGTAAAAGCACCTTCTGTATGTGTGTGTGTGTGTGTGTGTGTGTGTGTGTGTGTATACCCTAAAAAATTAATGCTGGGTGAATTTAACCCGGCAAAATGGGTTATTTTTTTAACCCAGCAAGACGGGTTAAATATTCAAACCAAATGCGAGGTCATATGTAACTATAATGCTGGGTTAATTCTACCACATAAATTGGTCAAATGTTCTACCCAGATGTTGGTTCATTTTAACTGGA
>JAOVVA010000010.1:15967151-15978702 GCA_028565275.1 Leiocassis micropogon | reverse complement strand
CCTCCGAACCGCGTGACGTCAGCCGACCGCATCTTTTCGAACTGCTTGCTCACGCACCATTAGGGGCGGAGTAACACCACGGAGGAAAGCACTAGCTGCTCCTTCCGTGTGCGCGAGCCGTGATTAATGTGGGAGCGCAAGTACCTCTCATCCCTCCCCCCTGAGAGAGCTCGGCCAATCAGCTCTCTCGGTGCCTCCGGCTGTGAGAGGAAAACAGCATCACCCGGGGTTCGAACCAGCGCTCCCCGGATTATAGGGCGAGCGCTTTACCACTGCGCCACTCGGAGGCTTAAAGTCTGGTATATTGTATGTGTGTGTGTTTGCGGGAGAAATGAGTCGGCCTCACTGGTTTCAATGAATCAGTTCGGGAGCACGATGATCGAAAATGACTGTCGTGTAAAGCTGTCTTGATGGTGAATAATCCTAATTTCGGAAAACCTCAACAAGACAGAGTGTTCACTGTCTAATACAGCTCTGAGACAAAATGGTGTCCATTCAAGTGTGCATGTAGCGTTGTCCTCCCCCCAATGTCTTTCAGTGCGTCTTTTAAACAAGGTTAGCTGACCCCGCCGCGTCACCGGGAATTCCCTCGCAATTTCTTTCACTAGAGTATAAAGCAGAACCAAAACAACAAACCTGTGTGATTGTTTTTTTATGCTTGACATTGTATATTTGTGTCAAAGGTGTATAAGACTCACTTTGCCAGACTTACAAACGAATCCAACTTGCGAACGTTCTTCTGGAATGTAACTCGCTCATAAGTCGTACTGTATTTTTTATTTTTTTTAATCACACATATGTATGTTACATTTGCTTAATTGAAAGTGGCTCCTTTCAAACAGGTTAAATATCTGGCAGCCAGTTTTAGCCCAGGTTTGCGGGCTCACTTCTTACTGGCCTTCCAGGACCTTCAGCTAATGCACTCTCAACAAGCTCTGGAAGGGCAGAGAGGTTCCCTCTGCTCAGTGATGAAAGAGGAAAGCTCAAAATGCCCAAAGGATCTGTTCCAGGTCCTGTTCCTTAGTCAAGAGCAGTCGAACCCCTGGCAGTACCTGCTGGTTGAAGCTGTTACACTGCATAGTCCACCGCTTACAGTCCTGGCTGCTTGTCACAAGGTAAGAAAAATGTATGAGCTATTATAAGTGAAAACAGAAAATAATTACATCTGAGGTGAAATTCCAAAGAAATTCCACTGTGCACAGTGGTACACAGTAGTTTTTTTTTTTGTTTTGTTTGTTTATTTATTTATTTTTAACATTTCTGTTTAAAATACAAATTTGGAGAGTTTGGGATGCACAGAATGGAAATGCAGCTTACCAGTGCCTGTTTATCTATCAGCTGCATGCCTAAGCATACTTGGTGATTTAGAGCTGGATAAGAGCGTCTGCCAAATACCTAAATGTAAATGTTCCAACACTAGCTACAGTTTCGTGTTAACTTCATTTTCATATATTCAGTGGGTATAGAAAAGAATCGCTCCCCATTCACGACCCCTTCTGTATCAGCGGAAATAATACTCCACTATGAATACTTTTTCCTCCACCGAGAGACCCATTTCCAACATCAACTGCACAACACAACTTCCATTTCACTACTGGAACGTGTGTCTGGAGCTATGCCCCGTTGACGAATGCAAATGCGTGTCCGAGATTTTCCACACGTTTCACTACTGTATATTTTGAAACAAACCACATAGTAATTATTTTATTAATTGATCACATTACATCAAGTTTTATTTGAATTCTTTCAGCCTGATTGACTCATCTTGTGTTAATTTGATTGACAGGATGCTGAGCTAATACAATGCCTTTCTGTATGGATTCTGACCACTGTTGAAGATGACATTGCTCAGGAAGCTACCTCCCATATCAATGAACATCCTGGCCACCACACGTGGAACCTTCACGATCTGTCAATCCTATGGAAAATCCTCCTACAAAAGTGCAAGATCGGCCCTCTGATTCGTGGCTTCCAGCTGTTTCAGCGGGTTAGGCACTTTAATATACACATATTCCCATTAGGTCCTGTAGGGGCCACTGCCATTTAATCTTCCAAAATCTTTTGCTTATTAGAATAAATGTATGAGAGGATGATATATAATTTTATGACAATGTTTCATCTATCGTCTGTGGAATCGCTGGATTACTTATTATGTCTGACTTCACTTTCTTTTTCCTTGACTTAGGAATCTCCCCTGATCCACATGTTGCAAATGTACGAGCTCTGCTATGACTACATAAACTATCAAGGGGCAAAAGAGAAGTTACTGGAGTTCCAGAAATGTCTGCTTAATGTAAGGGGGGGAAACTCTGTTTGTTTTCCTTGTCAAGCTTTGGGCAGGCAGGCTATTCAAAAATGTTTTGACATCATGCTGGAGTGTTTAAGGTTTTTACATAAAATCACTAGAAAAACACTTTTATTTTCCTACATTTGTAAATGATGCTTTTTTTCCCCAATGAATCTAATTTGGTCTTGGTCTTTGGTCTCGTGATGCTGGAGGAAAGTACTATCCACCCCCTTCCACATAAATGAGTTCACAGATACCCACAATTGGCTAATGATTCACATTATGATTTCAGGGTAAAGAAATTATGCCTGTCCTCCGACCTAGAGCATGAGTAATTTTGCTCTCTTGTACGTCCAAACCTTAACTTGCAGTTTTCATCTGGCTTTAAGTGTTTATATACAGCACGCCTACATGATAGCATTCCTTTCAATAAAAGTTTATCATTGCATAAGATAGACCTCTTGGTCTACTTACTTTTAAACTAAGATTTACGTTTTTATTTTTTTTTTTAATGTCAAACTTGTATTTGTTTTATTCCCAGTTTTTATGCCATTTTAAAGTCTTTTAAAAGAAATTTTTTTTATCATTTTAATCTTAAAATTTACTCAGATTTAGCTCTAGTCTCCTTAATGCCTCACATTTGCCACCCCTATACAAATTAGGGAAAGGATTTTTATGAATTGGCTGTATATGAGGGTAAACCAGGGAACATGCAGTTTAAACACAAATAATTAATTGCACTCGAATCAGTTCTGGTGTCATACAAAAGCTTCAGATCAGACACAGAGTTTGTTAACTGCACTCTCTTCTGTGCAATGTAAATATTTGGAGCTGTGGTTATAAGAGTGCAGGGATATCTTCTCTATAAAAAGCACTTTACATTACAACTTTTGTAGCAGCTCAACTTTAACTTTACATTACATACAAATCCGCCCAAGAAGTCTAACAATTAAGAATTATTAATTTTTTGTGCTTTAAATATTCTTTTCACTGTCTTTCTAGCTGAGAAACAGTGGTAGTGTCCTAGGATTAGAGTGTCTCCCAGTTCAGTGGGTGGAAGCTCAGGCCTCTGTGCTCCTCCTCACCCTGTTGCAGCAGTGTGGGACACAGTATGAGTTGTGCAGGCTGCTTCAGCTTCTGGCTGATATGGACCATATGCTTAAATCTAATGGTAAGCATTGTGGAGGCATCATACTTCAAGAACGACTGTGCATTGTGCTAAACATGTCCATACAACAACAAAAAAGAACTTGAATGAAGCAGAATAATTGTTGAATGAATTTGAAGATTTTAACAAGCATGCATGTCTTATTTTCTGAAGGTCCCGACTTTAAAAAACTTAGCGAGTTGAGCCAAATCCTGGCTGACACACCAGTGCCTCTGACACAGTGCCTTCTGGAGAACTATACCACTGAGAGCCTGCAGAGGGAGTGCCAGATAATGCTTGAGGAGCTGCAGGGCCTTGATTTCTTCTGTCACGCCAGGAAAGTGGCTGAGTTGGCAGGCCTGCCCATTGACCGGTTGATAATAAACGAGGTGAGAGAATATTGATGTGATTGAATTTCTGTTCTGTATTGATGCACGTCTGATTGGTTACATATACAGCACATTAAAAGTGCTAGTGTTTTTTTTTTCTTCCCTTATATTGCTTCTGTCTACTTGATAAAGTTCATAAAGACTAATACTTCAGTAATAATATTTGAATAGGGTGTTATTCTGGTTGTTTTCTAATCTTTAAACACTGACATACAGACATGTACAAGTGTTCTTTACCAGTTTCTTTGTTACCCCTCAAAGCTATTGAGAGATCTGAAGGTGTTAAAGGCGACGCGTCAATGGGAAAGACAGGAGACTCGTCTGGCCTTCTGGAGGAAATGTCAAGAGCAATTTAAGGCAGACCGCATTGGAGCTGAGTCTGCTTGCCAGTTTTTTCTGTCTCAGGCAGAGGTCATATTCTTTTCTGTTGTATTCCACTGTATTGTTTATGAATTTACCTTCTGAATTTGTTTCTATACAAATTCATATATTTGTTTTCAAGTATGTTACTACATTTCTGTAATGTTGTTTTTTTATCCATGATTTTAATGTTTGTTGTTCTGTATTTGTTGTGCAGGATCCTGTGCAGAGAGACACCGAGCTCCTTCAGGTACAAGAGCAATGCCTTCTCCTGGCCTTAGCTGCTCACTGGCTTGGCCAGCACAAGTCCCCTGCACTAGAACGATTAGCAGAGCTGGAGAAGCGCCAGTGGGAGTGGCGCATCCGCCGGAAGGTTCTCACCACTGCTCTGGAGCAGCAGAGCCTGTTCACTCCAGCCACTGGACCAGATGCCTTTGATGGTCTCCTCAAAGAATATTCCTTTTCCAAAATGATCATCCTGGATGATCAAGCTTACTTGAACATTGAGGGTCTTCCAATGACAGAGGAAGGTTGTCTGCTGGAGGAGGAGGAGCGAAAGGCTCTGTCCACTCTCATCGGTCAGCTGTTGGACGAGGGAAGTGTTCATGAAGCGAGCCGAGTGTGTCGGTACTTTGAGCTTCTGCACAGAGATGTGTGGCTGGTGTTGCAGTGCCGTGGTTTGGCCTGTGGAGAGATTCAGCCGGGTCTCCAGGAGTTTCTCAGCCCTGACCGAGAGCAGAGGAGAAGCTTGCACAGCTGTAAGGATCTTGTGCTTAAACTGTAGGGGTGGTCATGTGGAACTAAAATGCAAAACTAGCATCATTTGTGTGTTGGCCCAGAAAAAACCTGCCAGATGTTTCTACACCTAGATTCTGGAGTACAGCCAAAATATTGAAATGTTTTGACCACAAAAATGTGCCATAGTATATATTTTTTATATTTCATGTATACTTCAGGGAAACCTAAAGGTATTAACAGTAGTAAAAGTTAATCTGCCTAAAGATGTTTAGCTTTAATGTTAAGTTTTTGCTAGCTACTGTAGTTTTTTTTGTTTTTGTTTTTTTCAAATAAATGCTTGCTTGTAGAAAATGTAAGAATTGGGACATATTAAGGGATTTCCCATGCAGACACACACTTATGATTAGTTCTGATTATTTTTTTAGGCTAAATTGTACTTGTGTATATTTTTTCAGAGACTGTGTACTGCTCAGTAAGGTGTTGCTGTTCCATGTTTGATGCTTTGTTTCTTCTCCCATCAGGCTCCAGCACAGGTAGTCTGTCCTCATTTGTGGTGGTTTCCTCACCTGAAGACCAGGCTCTGTCCCAGCTTCAGCTTATAGTAGACCAATGTCGTCACGGCAAGAGCTACTGCAAGCAGGTCCTCAGTCTCTACGAGCTCTCCAAGGTCCAGTGTAATTATTTGTTATTTATACAGAAAAAAAGTTTTATTTAGAGATGATAAAAAAAAATACTTGATGTGATCTTTTCCATCGTGTTACCAAAACCAGATTTCCACATTTGTCAGCTGCAAAAATTATTGAGAAGATAAATGTATCTTATTCTGTTGTCTGTAGGAGCTGCGTTGTTCCTACAGTGAGATCTCCTCTGAAGAGCCGGAGGCAGTGCTACGGAAGGTTCTCTTGTCTCAGCAGCCTGAGCGCTATAAGAAAGCACAAGCGTTTATTAGCGTGCAGGGATTGCAGCCAGACTCTGTAGCACAGCTCATCACCTCCGCAGTGCTGGATGGACTGCTGGCCGTCTCACAGGACAGAGAGACAGGTAGAAGAATAGGTGTCTTCTTTATTTTTCAGTTTTGTTTGTTTTGTTTTTTTAACACATATTTTTAAGATTGCTTTGAATTTTCCTCTCAAGTAATACATAACGAAACAAGCTTGTAGATCAGCTGTTAATATACACGATTTAGGTCTACATTTAAAATGCATCTACAGGGTTGGAAATTCTTTTAAGAATAATTTTATTTCATATTTTGATCCAAAATTGGCAAATTCAATTTCATAATGCAAAATTGAAAATCTTTTGAGCATTCAGATTTTTGTTGTTGTTTGTGCTGTTTCCCTTTCCTGCTGCTCTTTGACCACTGGGACTTGCCTTCATATATAATTGAAATAAAAATGCAAAAGCTTACATTGCATTATCAGCTTTATAAGAATGTAATTTAAAAGAGCACACTTTGAGTATTATCCAGTTCACATTTTATATGATGCTGATCACTTGCTCATTTTTTGCACTAGAGCGCCATATATACAGTCCATCTGAAGGCAAAGAGGCCTTCTTGCAACTGGCTAAACTGTGCGGTGACCCCAACTTGGTGGGCATCAAGTTATTGGACATCATCCCTACTGTCTCCCTGGCAGAACTGGGATGCAGTAAGTTACACGTATCTATATATCTATATCTGACACGACAAATAAGAACCGTGATTTCGATATGCTTGATCTCATTTCAGGACTAATATATTTTTTAAAAATGGTGTATAAAGATATTTAGAACTTCTCATCTGTGTTTTTAATGTTAATAGACTGGTAGCATTACATCAGACTTTGTGGTATGAGTTATCTGCTATTCCTTCAAGAATAATTGTAGATGTGTAGTACAAATTGAACATGGTACGCACAGTTTGGAGTGGTCATAGTCCTATCCTTTGTGTACAACTCAATTTTGCCATATCCGCAGTTACTAATGGTCAACTACCATCATTGAGTCAACTTTGCATTAACTTTGCATAAATCTTATATATTTTTAATAGAAAATATATTATTGGCAACAATTTTAGTGGAAAGTTGACTTTTTGGTAAGTCCTCCTTTTGCTTTAATCATACCATTTACTGTACTTACGTAAGCTGGCCTGGACTACACAAGTTTGTGTAAAACCTGATGATTTGTTATTAATTAAATTCATCACCTAAACATAGGATTTAATGGTCAAAAAAATTCTGTAGGAAATTTGGACTTTTTGTTCAAAGTAGTTTTATAATAATTATATAAAAAGGTCAGTATAATAAATGATAAATGATCAATTATAAATTGTGACATAATAGTAAAATTTATGAAAAATCTTAATAGAATATATAGTCTTGACATGAATGTTCAGATTTCCATTATTTGTTGTGCATTTAAATATTTCAGTGGTTTTGTTGATATTGAACGATATAGTTTTAAACGGGAAAATGTTGCTAGATTTTCAGTGTGGTCTTAGATATTTGGGCCTCGCTGTGTACACAGCGTACAAACAAAAAAAAATTGCGAGTTGCCTAGCTGTCATCATGAAAATGTCACCTTTACACAACACGGGCTGTATTTGCAGCAGCAGCTTTCCAGCCTGTATTTGCAGCAGGTTTGGCATATAAATGACATTTGACATGTGACTCAGACTTTACCTAAATGTTGTATATTTGCACACTGTTTAAATTGAGTGTGTGGTGTGTGTTTTTTTTTTTGGTAGCTGTGGAGCTGCTTATCCTGGCACATGACTGCTTCAGTCTTACCTGTAACATGGAGGGCATTGTTAAGGTCTTACAAGCAGCCAGACACCTCAGTCACACACATCTGGCCCATGGGGAGAGATATGGGCTTCTGGTGAGAAAAGTTCCCCTGTTCTCAGTGCTTAATTTGTCTGTCATTATTTTAAGTAAAGAACTTGACATTCAGTTGGGTATGTCGCCTGCCTGTGAAGCATAGGCGACACATAGGAATTACTGTGTCCACAGATGCTTTTTAATTGTACAGTTTAATGGTATTGTGGCTGTACTGTAATACCAAATAACGCCACAAGGTGGCTGTTCCTTTTGGTTGTGGTGGACTGAATGTGTGTACAGCAGAAGTTCTTTTGCTACAATGGTGCTCTGATTAGCTACCTCACTGAACTTATTCTCCTTAGTAACGTGCAGTGCAGTGTATAATTGCTACAGTCTACATGTATGTTATGTCATGGAGAACTTGTGTTTAATACCGATGTGTAATACCTAGATGTGTGCAGTACCTATTTCATTGTGTGACCTGTCTGTGAATAATACACAACCCATACACATCACTATCGGTCATCACGCATCGTCGTCGAATTTGGCCAAACCTTTTCCACCGAACCTTTTAGTAGGAAGCATAGACGTGTACTAGCTATTCACATGTCCTTTTTGGAACACTCCTAAATTTTTTGTTCATTAAGCATTTTTCCCCCAGGTCCGATTATTGACTGGTATCGGACGATACAATGAAATGACTTACATCTTTGACCTTCTCAACCAGAACCATCGTTTTGAGATGCTGCTGAGAAAAAAAGTGGAGTCGGTTAAGTGGACTTTTTTTTTCTTCTTCTTCTTTTTTTTTAAACTAATCCGTCTGTGTATCTTTCATCTGTGTGAAATGTGTATGATTCATCTTTGAGTGAGTGTGTGATTTGTGTATGTGTTACAGAACACTAGATTAAAGACAGCACTTCTGGACTACATTAAGCGCTGTCTGCCAGGGGACAGTGAGAAATACAACATGGTGGCTCTTTGTTTCAGCATGCGCCGAGAGATCGGAGAGAATCATGAAGGAGCTGCACGAACACAGCTTAAACTTATAGAGTCCCAGCCATGGGGTATGCAAGGCCTGTATTAATGAGATGCACACCAGGGAATATGCACATGTTAATTTTGCCTGGTTACTGAAATATATTTTATGAAATATTATTGATGAATGTGTGTGTGGGGGAAGGTTGTTTGTTTGTTTTTCTTTTTCGACAAATATGGCTATTTTTATTTTGTTTCTTGAAACAGTTGTTACCCCCGAGCTCAAAAGTAGCTTAGAGAAAGTCCTGTTTTTGCTCAAGGATGCTGCAGAAAGTTATTCAAAGGTATTGACTAGTCTGTAAACTTTTTTAAGGCATGAGTACTTTTTGCAGATAAAGCTGAGTCTCTTTCTGTGTGTGCGTGTGTGTGTGTGTGTGGTGCCCCAATAGGACTCCTGCATGCGGCAAGCATTGCGGTGTGTAAAAATGGCTAAACTCATCACTTTGCAGCTTCATTTCCTCAATCATGGGCAGGATCATCGTGTAGTCAACCTCCGGTCAGCTGAAATACTCAATGCCATAATGCCACTGCAACGTTGTTATCAGGTCCCCTGTTTATTCATCATTTTCTTCGAGTTGCAAGTATAATCTGATTTTTAGCTCTTGGTCTAGAAATGAGTTTCTTCTAAATCAATATGTAAGCACCATATACCTTTCTGTACAATAACCACGTACAGTACCGATATTGTACTGCCTAGTCAAAAAAAATAGTCATTACCTGGTTTTAAGCAAATTGGTAAGAGCTATTTGTTAATAGTTACTGCGGTGATAAATATTCTTCAAAAGCTATTTAACCTTGAATGCTTTTCATTTCTTAAGCAACCATGTCAGAAAAGAAAGAGATATCCTGAGAGAGAGGACCACACTTGGTTATCCACCACATAGTCCAGACCTTAACCCAATTAACAACCTTTTGGATGTTCTGGAGAAGACTTTACAAAGCGCTCCAACTCTCCCATCATTAATACAAGATCATGGAGGAAAAATTAGTGCGACTCTGGACAGAAATAAATATTGTGAAATGCATTTTAGGCTTATGCAATGCTGTAAGCAAAGCAAAAAGGCGGTCCAAAGAAATATTATGTCCAAAGAAATATATATATATGTTTTACTTTTTTGTGGCCACATCTAGAAGCGTTTTATTCGACATACCACATGAATTTAGAACAAATTTTTCTATTTGTTAAGGATGAAGATGTTGATGTTGGTACTTTTGCATTACACTTACAGTTATATTTAATGTTGCCAAACATCCGTGAGGCAAGTTATCACTTACATTGTAATAGCTTTTCCTTTTGAAGTTCTGTAAAATGAGTATTTTATCAAGAATCAGCCAAATTTAAAGTTGTCAGTCCTAAAAACTCTTCCATGGCAAAAAAGAAACTTATAGCTTTATTTCTCATTGTACAAGGCACTGACACTGGAGACTTCTTCAATAACTAATAAATAAACTGCCTACAAGCTTCATCATATACTGTAAATAGTTAGATATTTTTCTTTGTTAAATAATGATAAAGAATTATGTGGAGCTTTCACTGTGTATGTATGAATTGTTATACTAGAAAGTTGCACACATGTTGTAGTATTTCATTTGACAGCCTTTAGCTTTGATTACTGTGCACAATGTGGTGGAACGTTCATGTGTGAAAATGATTCATTATGCTCCCAGAACCACACTTTCACAATTCCTGGAATATGGCCATGCTATCAGAAAAGGAAAAAAATCAACTGTTGTGACAACCTGGTCAGTCAGTACATTCAGGTCATCAGCTGATTTTATTTTATTCCACATGAGCTTAGACCTGACCACCTGAAGCAACCCCAGATCATAACACTGCATCCAGAGCACTTCCCTTCTTACCCTTTTGAATAATGTAAACCTGGGCTCAACCAGACCACATGACCTTTTCCATCGTTCCAAAGACCAATCTTTATTCTCCCTAGCAAATTCAAGCCGTTCTTCTGATTATTCTGACTAGCTCACTGGTTTTCTTATCAACACGCAGCTGTTTAGTCCCAATCCTGTGAGTTAGTGTGCTCTTACTTTCACTATTAAGCATAGCTGTGATGTTTTCTTTTAATTGTATTATATATTTTTTTTGTATTGATTTTTTTTTTTTTCTCTCAATGCAAATTCACCCAAAAATGTAATTGATCTCTCATCAGGGTCGTTCATGATTTTTCCCATCACAATTCTTTTGTGATGTTGACAGTTCAGCACTATCCTTCGAGATTTTGATAATGCGTTAGAGGGTTCTTTACTTAATTTTAGTACTGTACAGTAATTTCAAATCACTTTGGTTGTTTGCTTTGCTTGATGCAGGCCTATAATTTGACAACTTTTTTTGGCGAGGCAGTTTATTACCAGTGTACATTAAAAATGTGAATTGGAAATTTCTGATAACTTGTACTGATTGATTCTGTTATATTTTGTGTCACTTAGTCATTCATAGTAGCTGAAGCATACGATTACAGTCCTGACTGGGCAGAGATTCTGTATCAGAAGGTGATCCTGAAGGGAGATTTCTCCTACCTAGAAGAGTTTAAGCTTCATAGGCCACTTCCAGCGAGCCTATTTGAAGAAATCTCTAAAAAGTAAGTTTCGTTCAGTTGTATTCTAATTGTAATTCATTCAAGATCTAAAAGCATTTTAACAGTTCTTGTCTTTCTAGACTTTTTTTTTTTAATCAAGAAGAAAGCATACATTTGTATGAGGTGCCATATAGGGCTTAAATCAAACTTCACTCATGCACACACATATGAAACACTTGCATAAACATATATGAAACACTCACACA
>JAOVVA010000010.1:15942314-15966475 GCA_028565275.1 Leiocassis micropogon | reverse complement strand
ATGCGCCTGAGCTCAATTTTGCAAAGGCTGTGAATACTTATGTACATGTGCTTTCTCAATTTTTTTATTTTTAATAATTAGCAAAAATCTCAAGTAAACTTTTTTCATGTTGTCATTATGGGGGGTTGTGTGTAGAATTCTAAGAAGAAGAAAAAAAGAATTTAATCCATTTTAGAATAAGGCCGTGACATAACAAAATGTGGAAAAAGTGATGCGCTGTGAATACTTTCCGGATGCGCTGTATAGAAGGGGTTTCTACATTTTTACTATTTTCTACTTTTTTTGATCAGTGAAGATATCAATGAAATGTGATTTAATTCTTAAAAGCATTTCGGATTACAGTACGTTTTGGACACTCATGACCTCTTTTACACCCACTTTATGAAGGACCTTCAGGTCACACACTTGTACATCAAGCTGCTTTTAAGTATTAAATGTAAACTAATAATTAAAAAGTAAGAAAACTACTTTAAAAAATTCTGATTCTTCCCCACAATATTGCCACAAAATTGGAAGCACACATTTCTTTAAAACATTTGTATACCACAGCATTATAATTTCACTTCACTGGTACTAGGAAGCTGAACCATTTTTGTGTTATGTCTGCGATTTTGTGGAGAAATTACGGTCCTTAAAGACGTGGTTTGTGAAGGTGGAGGGGTCTGCTCTAAGCCCTGATTGGAAACACACATCTTTTGGGTGAACTGGAACACTGACCGCACACCAGACAACAAGCCTGACATCAGCACCTCACCTGACTTCTGCTCAAATGACCTCAACCAGGCTTCAAAATCTAATGGAAAGCCTTTCCAGGAGACTGGAGGTTATTATAAGCTTAAAGAGGGCTTGATCTGGAATGGGCTGTTCAACAAGCATATATACAGTACCAGTCAAAAATCTGGATGCACCTTCAAATTCCATGGTCTTTCCTGATTTTTTATTATTTTTTCCTTCCAAATATGCAATAATCTCCTTTGAACAGTTGATATTGAGATGTGTCTGCTACTTACGCTCTGTAAAGCCTTCATAACGACTCTAATATGAGGTGCTGTTTAGTTTGTGATTTCTGAGGCTGATAACTCTAAATTAACTTCTCTGCAGCAGAGGTAAGTTTTGGTCTTGCTTTCCTGTGATGGTTGTAGTAACAGTTGGGTGTTGTTGTTAATTAATTACATTATGCTATATGTGTTATTTCATAATCTCGATGTATGTTTCGAAATCTCCAGTACTGTTCTAGAATATATATATATAAGTTAGAAGGTGTGTCCAAACTTTTGACTGGTACAGTATTTAATTAATGATAATTAATGATTGGCCATTATCATAATTATCATAATTAATTAATTAATGCGGTTTTAAAGCTTCAGAATACCAAGACATCTTAGTAACAGTTTGGGGAGCCCGGGCCTCAACCTCATCAAGCACTTTTAGGAGATTGAGGATCCCGAGGCAGGCCTTCTCACCCAACATCAGTGCCTGGCCTTATAAATGCTCTACAGAATGAATGGGCATGAACTCCCACATAAACACTCCAAAATCTTGTGGACATCCTTTTAAGAAGAGTTGAAGCTTTTCTAGCTTCAAAAGTGGGGCCAACTCCATATTGAAGTAGATGTATTTGGGTACAATGTCATTGCAGGTTGGGCAAATGCTTTTGTCCATACACAGAGACAGAGAGAAAGAGAGAGAGAGAGAGATGCTAAACCTGCTAATGTACATATTTGGCGTGTTCTGTTCTCACGTGCTGTGAATCGTTTAAAAGAGTCGTTCAGAAGAACCGACTCGTTTCTGAATCTCCGCACCGGCAGAGTCTGAGCGCTCCGGCGGAGTTCGCGGTGAAGTCTCCGCTCCTGCAGACTAACTTGTCAGGTTTATTCTCTCTGTCTATCTATTAGAGGATGGAGATAAATCATTTGACAGTCTATCTTGTGACCGCTACCTTTCTGGTACACGGTAGGTGTTTAATAATACGCTGTCTTCAGGTTTATTCTGAACGTGTAGCCTTGACTAGAGTGTAGTGTAGTAGTGTAGTAGTGTAGTACTGGGGGCAGATGTTTAGTTCAAAAACAATGCACATATTATCAACTCGTTCTTTATTATGTATTTGTAGTAGTAGTCTATTTTAAATGATTGTATAGATCATTTAGAATGATACAGCCTTTTTTAAATAAAAAAAAAAGATATATATTTATAATGAGAGAGTGCTGTTCACACTTACTGTAATAAATCTGAGAAGCTCAGAAGTCTCTCCATTAGTTCAGTTATTGTTTCTGGGAAGCAGGATTAATCCTGTATTCTGTTGTTGTTAGTGCAAAACCCTGTAGAAATGATGGTTTCAGTATTTCATAAGAATGTTTTTTTTTGGTAACACACCATCTCTTCCTATGAGGACATATTAAGGTTTGCTTTTATGAGTCCTGGGTTTCCAAAGGTCAGTCCATCGGCTTGCCTGCTAAGGCACTGTAGGGAGGAGAGGTGATCTCTGTGTAGTGCCGCTGATGCTCGAAACAATGTAGAGGATCTTAATCATTCACTATTTGACCTCTTTGTAGTTACGAATACAGTTCGGAACAACAAATTGCTGAAAGACAAAATATAATGAATAAAAAGTACTGTACTGTGTATGTGTGTGTCTATATATAAATATATATAGTATATGTAAATGTACACACTGGTTGGAGAGGGTAATTCCTATATAACAGGATATACTGTAGCTTTGATTTCAGACCATACACTGTTCCTTGCATTTAAGCTATTTTGGCGTTTGGGAAATAACCACTAGGCAGCACGGTGGTGTGGGGTCTAGCACCTCCAAGGTCGAGGGTTCGATTCCCGCCTCAGGTCTGTGTGCATGGAGTCTGCATGTTCTCCACGTGCTAGGCGGGTTTCCTCCAAAGACATGCAGATTAGGCTAATTGACGTTCCCAAATTGCCTGTAGTGTGTAAATATGAGTGTATGTGTGTGCCCTGCGACGGATTGGCACCCTGTCCAGGGTGTACCCTGCCTCATGCCCTAAGTCCTCCAGGCCCCCTGCAACCCTGTATACAGGATAAAGTAATATAGACGATGAGTGAGTGAGTGATATCACCAAGAGAGAATCGTATACACTGCGTACATGGCCAAGTGAACGGAAAGAAGACGCTTGATGAAATTCCCAGATCAATATGTTGCCATCTGGGCTGACTGCAGAAGATGTGCCTTATCTGATTTTTACGTCCTTTGGTCTCTTACATTTAAAATATTTCCTCAGGGTCAGTCTTGCTGGCGGCATCTTTGCTTTGCCAGTCATAGAAATGTTGGATCTGTGCTGGTATTCTACACGTTCATTAAGTTATTCATGCTTTAATATTTGATCATGTTCACTTTTTTACCTCTTTATGTTCTTTTATGTCACCTTGTTTAAAAATCTTATATAATTCAAACCAAGAATGATGTCTGAATGTCATTCCTGCCTTAGTGACCCTGCAAGGAGAGCACCAGCGGCGCCTTTATAAGGATCTCATGCAGAACTATAATCCTTTAGAGAGACCTGTGTACAACGACTCTCACTCCCTCACCGTTCACTTTACTTTAAGTCTCATGCAGATCATGGATGTGGTGAGTAGCAGTACATGCACACATATACACAACCATCTGTTTGTGTTTCACTGTTTCATACAGTTCACAGCTGCAGCATATACAGTAGTAACCATATGCTCTATATGAAAGGATGAGGTACATACAGTCAGATGGTGTGAAGAATACATGACTTATTTAAATTGAACACCACTCTGTTAAAAATGCCAGGTTCAGCAATGTAAAAATGTATTAAATACATTTGTTGATTCATATTATTATAAAGTATAATTAGTTAAAATAGAAAAAATATTTCAAAAATAAAAAACTTGATTCAGGTTTCTTTGTGCACAATTATGGACACTTTTTACACAGACCATCAATGTCAAAATTAAAAATAACAGTAAAACTAAATGAATACACTTGTGTGATTAATCCATATCCAAAGGAGCAAATGTTTGTATCTAACCTAATGGCATAACACCTACTATTCCCACAATAAGATCAATTGGGCCATAATGTCACCATAGTAAAGAAGGATTTGTGAAGGACAGAGGAATTTTTTTTGCTGTTTTTGTTTATGGGGTATGCATTCAGGTGCAGTCATAATAGTTTCTCTACCTTATATAGAAGCAAATGTAACTTATTATGTGTCTCTTCTGCCTATGAGATATTTTGATCACAGCTGTAATATAAAACCTTACCTCTAGAGTATTCACAGCTGATCTTCTTAAGATGCATGTGCATGTACAGCTGTGTTGCGGTGGAAATGAGATTTTGCCCCCTAATAGCAAAACAAAAAGCAGAGTCTGACTGAATCAGATGCGATTAGACACAATTAACCCACCATAAAGCTCCTCTCTTTCAGCTGCAAATCTGTTGTGATGTAAATGACACGTACATAACTGTTTTGTTTATATAAAGGGTCATCTGTTGTTATTTCTAACACGAGAGCTTTCAACCAAGGAGAAAGATTATCACTCAGATTTAATTGCTGTTAACCATTACATAATTGGTTGAGGGGCGTTACTGCAGTATTGTTACCTGGTAGCTTCATGAGTGAAAGACCAATAAAGACACGGGTTTCCGTGCCACTCATCTCCACACTCATCCGATCAGAGTCAGTGCTGTGACAGGCAACCAGGCAGGAGGTCAGAAAACAAACATAAGCTAGGCAAAGTAGTATATTAAATCAAGGTAAAATGTGAAATTTTTCAAGTGCAAAATCACATACAGTGGGAAAAAAAAGTGGTAAAATTGTGCAAAAATATTACTTTCGTGTAAACTATTTCGCGCTAATTATGATGTAATTGAAGCTTTATAATAGTTACTACTACCAACAAATAGAAAATGAAGAAAACAAGGAATAAAAGAAAATGTCCATGTGTAAGTAAAAAATAATGTTTCTATTCTACAATAATGCTAACTGATTATGATGAAGATCAAGGCTGCCCTAGACAAGGTTTTCCCTCACACTCATTTGTGTGTCGCTGTGTGAGTGTGTGTGAGAGAGGGACCAAATGGTATATCAGTTAACAGGACAAAGGTAAAAAAAGAAATAAATAATAAAAAAAATGGCTCAGTAAAGTCAAACTCTAATATTCATGTTTTGTAAATTTTAAATTAATTTCCAAAAATGCCAATGGATCCATTTCCATATTCCTATATTCATGTAAAAATGATTAAGGACCAAAAACTACAATGCTTGACTTATTGCAAAATGTTAAAAAAATAAAAATAAATAAAATGACTATGCATTAGTAAGTAAGTACATAAGTGTCTTGCCGTTTGAGTGATCCGACACAGCCTTACTTTTAATGCACTAAAGCATTAATTTCATGCCTTTTTCTCATCTCGTATTTAGTATTAAAAATTTTCCACCTCAAAAGATAAAGATTTTTTGGTGAAATGTACATAGATTTCCAAATGCTATAAATTGCCTTTTTTTTTAAATAAATAAATGAAAATTGCATAAAAGAGCTGGATGGAAAACCTATTTAAGAATGTGTGCTTATTAAAAGGAGCTGCGGATGTGACAGTGAGAAATAATGTAATATGTTATATGACTAAATAATGAAAAAATATAGCTGGAATGGATAAACATAATCACTGGGACAAAGGCTTGGGTTTTATAAAAATGTCTCTAAAACTACACAGCCTGGCCAAAAAGAAAAGTCGCCATTTCAGATGGTTCAAATATTGGCCTGCATCAAGCAAGGAGAATTACTACAGAGATTTGAAATGACTCGAATTGGGTTAAGAGCTGTCTAACACAATATTTATAACTGTAAGGATATTGCTGAACCGTCAACTTCACTAAAAAAATGTGACCAAAAAAATGGAGATCATTTAAACACTTGATGAAATTGCATTGTAGAAAATGCCAAGTAGAAATCAGAGCTCTGTTTAATAGTCAAAGTAAGAGCATTTCCACATGCACACACAGTCTGACAAAAACTCACAGGATTGAGACTAAACAGGTTTGTGGCCATAAGAAAACCCCTTCTTATTCAAAATAATCAGAAATAGGTATAAAGATTGGACTTGGAAATCAGATCACATGGAAAAAGGTCAGACCTGAGGGTTGCTTCAGTTGGTCAGGTCAAGTCTCAGCATCGTTATGTGGGAATAAAATGAAATCAGCTGTTGACCAGAATGTACTGAATGACCAGGTTATCACATATATAGACTTTTCCTTCCCTGATGGCACAGGTACTGTATATTCCAGGATTCAAACTGTCAAAAAGAAGCTCAGGTAGCGTAAAAAATATTTTTCACACATAACCTGGCTATTACATTGTGTCCTGTCATCAAAGCTAAAGGCGACTAAATGGTAAATAATGTGTACAACTTTTTTTGGCCAAGCAGTGTATAATAGAACAGACTTTACATA
This sequence comes from Leiocassis micropogon, assembly GCA_028565275.1. NCBI lineage: Eukaryota > Metazoa > Chordata > Actinopteri > Siluriformes > Bagridae > Leiocassis > Leiocassis micropogon. The sequence continues at coordinate 15,960,026 of JAOVVA010000010.1, read as the reverse complement.
TTTCTGTAGGATCATTATAACTGGAAGAGAGAATACTTTGTACTTAGTGTAATGATATATACTGTTTTTAAACAATAATATTATCACTGCAACTGCTAATATTATATTACTATAATCAGTATACTAATTTTAATTTATTTTATTTGGATTAATTTGCCATAGCAGCATCATGTTCCTAGTTCTTAGTATTTTCAAAACTGTTCAAATACAATCCGAGTAACTCGTATTTGGCATGGAATTAAAATTAGACCTTTAAAATGAGTCATGAATTTATCCCACAAATATCAGACAGGAATATCAGCTGGGCTTTAGTACCATAGACAAACTACATGATGTAATACATAATACATTTCAGAGATTAAGTCCTTTAAATTTCAATCTAAAGAGCTAAATCGTCAGAATGACATTAATACTGCCAACGCTAAAAGGCATCAGGGTAGTATGACTTTATCTCTCCTAACAGCATACTGGCTGAGCCATAATAAACCCACTTTTGAAGTTTGCAAAAGAGCAAACATGAAAGCAGCTGAAGTGAGAAGCATGTGTTTCATAGAACGATGATTATTGTATTATGTTTCTACCGTTTCAGAGTTTCACTTACCTTGACTGTAATGAGATTGCTTGGCACTGAACAATTTGAAAATGACCACATATCTTATTTGTATTGACCTTATAATGCATGGTTTTGTTTTGCAGGATGAGAAGAATCAGGTTTTAACAACCAACATCTGGTTGCAACTGGTAAGCCCACTTGCTCACACAAATAGCACATCTACAGTTACAGTTTTAAGGAAGTTTTCATTTATTTTAGGTTTTCTATTACCAACAAAGGCTCAGGATATATAATGTAGATACATACATCATGTGGCAGGACAGCAGTGCATAAAATCATGCATATACTGTACAGGTCAAGAGTTTCAATCATTGTTTAAACATCAATGGGCATAGGGGAAAGGCTGATCTCTTTACCTTTGATTGTGGCATGCTTTAATGACTGGTTTGAATATTTAAAACACTGCCAATCTCCATGGGTTTTTCATCTACAACAGTCAGTCTAGTCTTAGTGGCCCAGTTCTGCTGAGCTTATGCCTAATGCAGCCTCATTTTTCTGTGTGGCTGGGAAGGAACATGATTGCTGGCTTCTGCTGTGGTAGCCCACCACAAGGTTAGATATGTTATGTCTTTTGAGATGCACCTCTTCACTATAATGATAAAGTTAAGTTATTTGCCTTATAATAGACTTCTTTTCAGCTTAAACCTCTTTCATTGACAATGTGTTTCCACACACAGCCTCTAGAATCGATAAGGTATCTTAAATGATGTGCAGCTCAGTTTTGTCACTCACAATGTAAGCCATATCTTAAGTGGATGTATTCGGACATGTGTTTTGACTGTCACATGACGATCCTTTTTTACATATACATTGTAACATGAATTATTACTTTTAGTGAACTAAAGGGAAAAAAGATCCTCTTTGTCCAAACCTTAATGGCCAAGTATGAGCACTTACATTCAGAAAATTAAAGCTCAGTGTCCAAGATCAATTCTGATTACCCCAGAAGGAGCATGGTCTTGATGAATTGCATGCAAGAGGCTAAATTACATTACCTAATAACGAATGGACTTTCTTTGTGCACAGTTTTGCTCTCTAATTCTGACTTCTTTGTGCCTGACCCAGATAAGGTGCCAGTTGTGTACAGGTTTTTTTTGTGCTTTTAACCTCCACATTGTACTCAAATTCATTGTTCTGGTTGTGCTTATCCATTGTCAGAATGTGTGCAAATGGAAATTGTGTTTTGATATTTTATTTGAGGTGATTTGGAACACTTTGGCATTAATTACTCATGCATGCACATGATTTGGTTTCAAACACATACCAGTATACATGTTCACAACTGCCACAGGCAAAAATTGTGTTCATAGCTGCTGTTTTTTAATTATATAAATGCTTGAAATTAATTACTTTATTATCAGCGGTTTCTCTGACTGTGCAAGGCAGAAACAGGATTTTCCTACATTAAAAGTTTTCGGGCAAAATAATGCTAATATGACTGAGCTTCTACACTATTCTCTCTTTCTCTTTCTCTCTTTTTTTTTTATTTTTTACAAATTTCTTTTATCTCCATATTATATAATTAGCAAAGCTTTCTTTTCTATCAGCCCCTTTAATGAATTTGTGCAGAGGATCTTTCTTAAGTGACTCAATGAATTTGATTGCCTGTGAATATTTGTGGCCTGGGAAGTTGCTCTTGTCTTAATTTGTAAATATGGTTTACATATTTACCCTAAGGCTTTCTATTTCTTTCTCAAATGCCACAATCACTGCTGCAATATGCTGGCTTAATTATCCACGTACCACTGCTATTTCCTTGGCCCACACTGCTGCTGTAGTATCCAGATATTATGACACATCCAGATACAATGTGTTTCACTGCACAGACTCTGGATTCCATTTGCACGCAGTGTGGTTGCTGCAGAAAACACTATAACTATTTAACCATTTTATTTCAAATATTTAAGTATATGATCACAAAATAGGAAATACACATGTGATTTCTTGTGCCCATCATCACCCTGCATGATTAGATCAGAGGCTCTGCTCTTCCATCCAAACACCTGAACTTCTCAAGACCCCTTTTCCCAGCAGAAAACCAGATGCATAATATGTAATTAGTCATAAAAATTAAAGACATTGACTTGGACCAGACCCGTCCTGGACTGATCTCTCAGTCTGATTACAGTTGATGAGCTCATGTTTGAGGTCATGCTGCACATAATTTGGAGGTCTAATATGATAACCGTAAGACCGGATGCTGATGCAGTGTTACATTCACCTACACTGGTCTCAATAAGCCTGCTCTCGCCACCATACCATGATTCTTATTTCCCTTCTGTAAAATAGACATATATCATATCAGATCAGATTTAAAAAAATCATATATTTTAACTTTACTTTGGAAAACAGAATCTCCCCAAATCATGACAAGGTAATGAATAGAACATGAACACAAAGTGTGCAGACTTTTCCTGTTTTATTTGATAACAAGTATGAATAATATATACTGATTGCTTTTTATATAATCATAATTATAACCCCCTCTGTTTGCCCCTTCAGTACTGGGTAGATTATTATCTGCAGTGGAACCTGAGTGACTACCCTGGAGTGTCCAATGTGAGGTTTCCTGATAATCAGATCTGGAGACCTGATATTCTCCTCTATAACAGGTAGACCTACTTAGCTAGCTTAACTGTAACCATTAGCTTAACCAAGTCAGAAGAATGGCCAAAAAAACATTTCTAAACACACTGCTGTTTGTGTGATAACTAAAGGAGTAAGAATGTTGCCAGGAAGTTGGTAGCAAAAAATTCTACACCCACAAATTTAGGTAGGAAAGGCATCATGGTTGCATGTGATCTTTGTTGTAAATCAGCATTGGGTTAAAAAAAAAAAAAAAGATGCTTTTATGTCACAGAAAAGTGCTGTGTTTACTAAACTGTGATACTTTGTGTGCTTATACTGTATACCATAGTGCTGATGAGAGGTTTGATGCCACTTTTCATACCAATGTGCTGGTCAACTCATCTGGCTATTGCCAATATCTCCCCCCAGGTAAAGCTATAGCAGATAACTTCTCATATCTTTGAACTAAGCCTTCTTTTACTTTGTTGCTTTGTTTGATTTTGTATCTGTTCGTCCTGTAGACACGTAAATCTTCAGGTGTTTCCTGAATCCTGTTTATACTGTGATGGGGGGGGGGGGAATTTGTTTTAGTTATTTAATATGTCTCCTATGCATATTTCCCATTTGACGTTAGTAATGTGAAAACATAAATACAGTATATAACACAAATAATGTTATAGTATGTGTAATTGTAATAAGCTTTAAAGTCAATAGTTGGTAAGACCACTGTTATTGATCAACAGATTTTTCAAGTTTTCTTGTAATTCCTTTAAGTCATTAGGAATCATTCTTCAGGCTTCTTCAAAGATCTTCTGGCCACCTTTTGTTTTGTTCTCTGTCAAGATCATACCACACTGTTCATTAATTTTGAAGTCCATGCTTTGGGGAGGCCAGTCCATGACTGATAGTGTTCCATCATGTGTTTTTAGGGCCCAAGCACTATAGGGTGCGCAGGATCCTGTTGTTTTCCTAAAGATTTTTTTTTCCACCATTCGGGGCTTTTTGGGGTCTTAACATGCTCAAAAAATCATGAAAATTGTTGCCAATTCGGATGCCTGCTGCCATCAGGATCCCTGAGAGTCTGGGCCCCGGGCGTGATTTTGCTGCATAGCTCATACACACTTGCACTGCGATGGCGCAGGGTGCCTGGGCCCGCTATTCGTTGCTTGCAACTATATATTTTTTTGTTTTTTTCAAGGTATGCTTTGACTGCATTGGCAGTGTGTTTGAACTATTCCTCAAGAATACATTAAAAAACACAGAAAGAAAGTCTGTCTATTTAGAGGCACATAAATGACGAAATGGAGGGTGGCTCAAAACTTTTGCACAGTGCTGTATTAAATACCAGAAGCAACTGTGTCTAAATGCTTATTACCCCTGCACCCCTGGGGAGCCATACTGTCACCATGTCCAAAGACATAGTGGAGAATATGCAGTTCCCTCATGTAATTCAACAATACACCGCACTATGTTTGTGCCCAAATAAAGAAAAGGGTAGGCAATACCTATTATGCTCTTTTAGGGAATAGAGAGTGTGACAAGTCGTATCCCAATATGTTATCTCATCTCTCTTCATTCCTATCTAAGAATATTACAGTCTGTACCTTGGCCTTTTGACTGTGCATTGCACATCTAAGCCTTCTATGGTCATGCGAGAGCATTGAAAGTAGAAACGTAGAAATGCTTTCGTATCAGTAATGCATGATGTGATGCATGCAAATAATTAGCAGTAGTAGTGGATCGCCCTGAGAGAACGCCTTATAGAAGAAGGAGAGAAGACAAGCGTGAAACACTATGCAGATGGTCAGTGTTTGGGAACAAATAAAATTCATAAGCATTCGTCTTCTAAAGCTGGTGACTGTGAATGTGGCATTTAATAACAAAATTGAGTGCAGTAATGATTCCGGTGCATGTTCATGGTTTGACTGGCAAATTATTAACTGCTGGCAAAGTATCCTGGGTTTAGGTGGTATTTTAACACCAAAATGTCATGTCTATTTTTAGAAAATTAAGTAGTATCAGGAAGGGTGGCAATAATGGTACGATACCTGATTTTAACTCTTCTTTATTTCTTTTCCTTATTTTAACTGTATAGTTCTATAGTTCTAATGGGGCAGCACGGTGGCATAGTGGTTAGCAGTGTGGCCTTGCACCTCAAGAGTCTGTATTTGAGACCCGTCTTGGGTCTGTGTGCATGGAGTTTGCATGTTCTCTCCGTACTTGGTGGGTTTCCTCACACAGTCCGAATTGTTTTTACCAACATGTGTGCCCCCAGGCTCCCATTGTTTTTCCCAACATGTGTGCCCTGTAATAGATTGTACCCTGCGTTGTGCCCTATGTCTCCTGGGAAAGGCTCCAGGCTCCCAGTGAAACTGTATTCAGGATAACGCGGTATAAACTGAGTGAGTGAGCATTTTATATAGATTTATTTGTTCTTTTTATTTGCAGGAATTTTTAAGAGCACCTGTTACATTGATGTGCGCTGGTTCCCATTCGATGTGCAACGGTGTGATTTGAAGTTTGGATCGTGGACATATGGAGGCTGGTCTCTGGATCTGCAGATGCTGGAAGTAGATATAACAGGCTATATAGCCAATGGAGAGTGGGATTTAGTGGGTAGGTTTATACAGAAGGATAAATTATTTATATATACAGTATATATACAGTATTTATATGTGTGTGTATAGAAACTAAGGAATCTAAGGAACTAAACCATCCATTTTCTTAATATTTCATTAAAGAAAAATTCCCTCATGCAGTTGCAAGTTTTTCTCTCGATGACGAACATTTTTGTATATTGTTTAAAAGTAAGCATGTAGTTTTTCGTGCTATGAAAATTATTTATGGATCACTGATTCAGATCTATGGAGTTGTCTCTGTAGAATCATTTAAAAATAGTTAAACATTCTGACTAGTATGTAGAAGTCTACACTGAGCTAGAGAGGAATTACAGTAGCTATCTAGAAATTTGAATTTGGCAGAATTTATTTGCATTTTGTTATTCATGCACCGGGTGCTATACAACTATGCATTAAAATAGAAAATAAGACAAAAATGTTATTTTTTTAAATTATTTTTTTGTTTGTTTTAACGTCATTAGAAGTCATCCCACAATAAATATTGCTTACTGTTCAAGAGAAATCATATACAATTTTAAAAGGTTTTAACCACTGTTATTACAAAAAAAGTATGGCAGGGTAATGAGTATTGGAATCTTGCTTCATGCTCAGTTAAGAGATAAAGTGCACCTATTTCTTTAGGGAAATCAGGGAGGATATGAGGGAGGGAAAATGAACAAGTGCCCCGAATCAATGGGCCATAGACCACCCCGTAATTGAAATTCATCTCGAGATACAAGCATCCACTAGAAGAAATGGGATTATTCCTCTTTTATATTGTTTTTGCGATGGTTTAAGTGGTGTGTTGATGTATTTTGCTGAGAGCACAAATAACTCTGGGGATTCAAAAATTATTTTTGAACAGTTGGACAGTATGAGTGGGTAAGTAATGGGCATCTAATGTTCTGCCGTCTATTCATTTAGATCCTCGAAACTGGATACCCAGTGTGTTAGTTTATGAAAGGTGCAGTAGTTCTGCTTTTTTACTAAAAGTTTAAACTCATCTTAGAGGTTCCTGGACGGAGGAACGAGAGGTTTTATGACTGCTGTAAGGAGCCGTATCCTGATGTTACCTTCACGTTAGTGATGAGGAGGAGAACGCTGTACTACGGCCTGAACCTGCTCATCCCCTGTGTGCTCATCTCCACCCTCGCACTTCTGGTGTTCCTGTTACCCGCTGACTCAGGGGAAAAGATTTCTTTGGGTAACACACATGCATGTTACATCTATAGATGTCTAATGTGCATAGAACGCTTTTAAAATGCATGGTTACGTATAGAATTTTTAAAATATACTGTATGTAAGGAAGTATTTGCCCATGATCCAAATCAATCAGATTTGATAGTCAAGCACAGTGGATGTGGGGTTATGGCTTGGTTGTTTACAGTATGATGTTTAATATATACTGTACAGTTTGCGTAAGGCTAATGGTTATCATTAATAATCGCTAGAGTGGTTATGCAACAACTTAGAGTATTATGCAAAGGCAACCATGACTAAAAGATTTGTCTAAATTGAATTTAGTTTCATTATACAATAATCAATACCTAAATTTGGTGTTTTGTTTTTTTCTAAAAATAAAAATAATTTTTTATAATATTACAAATGGTGACAAAGATAATAATGTAAAAACTGAATCATAAACATAGCATTTATAAATCATTTTTAGAGCAGTGTGGCTTTTGAAAAGGTTATTTAAAACAAGAGTAATGCGTGGTAAGCGTCATAAATTATATTTTATATTTTTTAAACTGAGTTCAAATACTGCTGGAGTATTTGTGGTATGTGGTCTCGCCATAATCATGGGATAGGTGTTCCCATAACACTGAGAGGCATGTTTAAATGTTTTATATGCAGAATTTAAATGTGTACTGTGTTTATTTATATCATTTTATATCATGGTATTGCTATTTTAAAGTATTTTTAAGTCAAGACTCCCAGTCCCAAGGCTTTGGATGTAAAATTTAGCCCATGAAGGTATTGTTCATGATGGATAATGCATTACAGCACGTACAGTATATACGATGACATGCAGTATCGTGTTTTTGCCTCCCAATATTGCAGCCTGACACTCTGTATTCTGGCAAAAGCGATGTTTTCATTTTATACCACAATCATCATGTGCTCACAGTGGCTTAACTGCATTATGTGTAAATGTTGTGCTTTAGAGTGATTTGCAATTTAATGGGTACAGATGTGTCCAGGTTGAAGGGGAGGGGGAGGAGAAATTTAGCTCGTAAATTAGCAGCTGGGAAGGAACTCACTAGATGGTTCATAGTCTGTTACATATCTGTGCAAAGAGGAAAGTGACTCGGGATATGATCATGTATATGTTTTTTAATTTGGGGGAGGAGTTTTTGTTCAAAATGGTAATTTAAATGGAATGGGTTATTGCTTAATAATATAAATGGAATGGGTTCTTGATTAATAATTTAAATGGAATGGGCTATTGCTTAATAACAGTTAGTTATTGTGAATGCATGTGAAGTACTACTACTATCCGATGACCAGGATAAAAAAAATAAAAAAAAGATTAATGGTTTTATCCTGTAAAAAAAGATACCGCTTTATCCTGTATTCAGGGTCGCAGAAACCTGGAGCCTATCCCAGGAGGCTTAGGGCACGAGGCAGGGTACACCCTGCACAGATTGCCAATCCATCGCAGGACACACACACACACACACACACACACACTAATTCACACACTACGGGCAATTTGAGAACGCCAATTAGACTAAACTGCAAATCTTTAGACTGTGGGAGGAAGCCGGAGTACGCTGAGGAAACCCACCAAGCACGGGGAGAACATGCAAACTCCATGCACACAGACTCGAGGTGAAAATCGAACACAGACCCTGGAAGTACAGGGCGACAGTGCTAACCACTACACCACTGTGCTGCCTTAGTGAACCCTATTATGTGTGTGTATGTCTGAGAGAGAGAGAGAGACACAGAGAGTATTCATCTGTATTTGACCTTGTTATCTTGCAACAGATTATCTTGTAAATGAGCTCAAATCACTCCATCAGTTTTATCACTTGGACTTCTGGAAAATTCCAGACTTCACTGAACTCATTAAAGATCCTTTTAACAGAAGCTCAACCTTGGCACTCTGATAGGTTAAATATATGAGGTGTTTCATCCCTTCGAAACATTTCAGAACTGGTGTTGTTAAATACAGAGTTAATTTTCTGTTTCAGTGCATTGATGGTTCTGGGGTAATTCTTGACTCTATGTGACCCCAAAGAAAAAAAAATCTTGTGTTAGGTCTGGTTCTATTCAATTTTCTGTTCTTAGTTTTGAAGCCATCTTGGGTGTGTAATAAAAAGACAAATATTAAATTTCACCCAAGGAAAATCCAGACTGTCAGATCTTAGTTACAGTTTTGCAATCCTATTTTATAGGAATCACTGTGTTGCTGTCTCTGACTGTCTTCATGCTTCTGGTGGCTGAAATCATGCCTGCGACATCAGATTCAGTGCCTCTGATTGGTGAGTATACTAGTCCAATGGATGCTCATTTAAACAGTTGGAGAGTTTTGAAATTTTGGAGATTGGTGTAATTTAAGTGACAGAGAAAGTGGATAAGACAGCTTTTTTAGCCTCTTTTTTTAAACAGCATGACTCCTCTGTGGCCTCATTTGTCATCTCAAACACAGAAAGTAGCCTCTATGGGCCCTTTGTTAAAGATACACATTCAGATAAACATTCAGCCACTCTGATAAAGACATGTAGTCATTACCTTTTGAGAGACTTAATGAACAGAAATGACTTTCTAGTAGAGACAGTTTGATTGCTTTTCAAGTTCAGAATTTAAAATTATTATAATGATTTCAGTGTCCAAGAACTTCCCTGTGATCAGAGAATTCAGTGACTTTTTTAATTTACAAGTTTAGTCAGTGGCATGTTTATTTACAAATGCATAAATAAGATAAAACTAGTAAATAAAACCAGTAGGATTGAAGTGTGTTAAAAGATGGGTGTTTTCCTGCCTTGAACCCAGCATTCAAAAGATAGACTCTAAACCCAAAATCTACTGAACCATAACCAGAATAAACCACTTACTAGAGAAGAAGTGATTAAATTCTGTATCTGTATCTATACTGTATCATTATTGTCCACTCCATGGACAGGGTTACCCAATTTCTTAATCTAAATCACTTTAGATCGACTTTAGAGATTCTTCATTCTTCCCCTCCTTTTTTGTTCTTTCATTTTAGGAGTGCTAAAATAATGTGTGTGTGTGTGTGTGTGTGTGTGTGTGTGTGTGTGTGTGTCTGTGTGTGTGTGTGTGTCTGTGTGTGAATGTCTGTGTGTGTGTCTGTGTGTGAATGTCTGTGTCTGTGCGCACTCTAGCTCAGTATTTTGCCACCACTATGGTGATTGTTGGACTTTCAGTCATTGCTACAGTGCTTGTGCTACAGTACCATCACCATGACCCAGATGGTAGCAAGATGCCGAAGTGGGTATGTATTTTTTCCAACTTCCTGTCTCTATCACACACACTGTACTGATTCAGGGTTACACTGTACTGATTCAGGGTTATGTTGTACTATTTCATAGTTACCCTGTCCAGATTTATAACTATGCTGATTCAGGGTTATCCTTGTACTGATTCAGGGCTATGCTATACTGATTCAAAATGACTCTGTACAGGAAAGCCCACAGCACTTGTACTTATTCAGAATTATCCTCTTCCCATGCAGACTTACAGTACTTAGTACTGATTTAGAGATCCCCTGTCCTGGTTTTGAATGAATGTATTAATCAAGTATTGATGAGCATGTATTCAATCAATGCAATATTTAAATACAACTTAATACATATTTATCATGTATTGATTTAGATACACACAGTCCAGCCTTAATGATGCCTTAATTATTATTGTTTTAGCTCAAAACCAAATGTATAGTTACAATAATCCCAGGCATTTTACTGGATTTAAAATAAGTCCACAATACTACCATTACACAATTAAGCTACTTACATAGCATAGTTAACCTAAATCATGTTTGATTATCGGAAAATTCAAAATAACGTAGAGTAAATTATTTGTTAACTAAAATAGTGTTTGTGATGCCTCATGTCCTGCTTGATCCACTTTCTGTGTTATCATGCTGTTGTGTGTAGACACGTGTGGTGCTGCTGAACTGGTGCGCTTGGTTCCTGCGTATGCGACGCCCAGGTGAACATCAGGTCCACTCGTCCTGCAACAATAAACCACTTCACAGAGGCAGCGTATCCAGTGTGGAGCTATGTGTCGACCAGGGGACACTGCAGTCCCCGAACATCAACACACTCTACATCGGCTTCAGAGGCACAGAGGGAGTTCACTGCTCCAGCTCAGCCGAGTCATCACTGATTTGTGGTCGCTTCATGCAAGCCAATGAGGAGGAGGTGTTGCTGCCGGGGGCCACGGAGGCACAGTTAGGGACCAGAGTCGGAGACAGCAACACCAGAGGAGGGTCTGCAGTGACTGATTTAGCAAAGATTCTAGAGGAAGTGAGGTACATCACGAGGAGATTTCAAAACCGGGATGAAGATGCAAGCGTGTGCAATGAGTGGAAATTTGCGGCAGCAGTTATTGATCGCATGTGTCTAATGGCGTTCTCGTTCTTTACAATACTCTGCACTTTCGGCATTCTTATGTCTGCTCCTAACTTTGTTGAAGCGATCTCTAAAGATTTCTTTAGTTAAAAGAGCCATGTACACATAAACTTACTTTAAGTGTTTTGTATATACACAACTATATTTCTGCCACTGCATGACCTGTAGGTTTAAATAAATTTTTGGTGACCTGTAGGTTTAAATATGATTTTTTTTTGTGACGTGTAGGTTTAAATATCAGTAAAGAAAAGGAAGATTTTTAACCTCTAAAAATGTAAAGCAGGTGGAATGTTTGACACAGAATCAATCAAGAGCAAGAGTTTTTGGGATGGGCTGTGTATCCACAGCAAATCTCACAGCAATAAAACTGTTACCGAAGAAAAATGAATGAATTACATTGTAGCACTAATTTAAGACTATAACTGTAAGACTTGAAACCCTGTAATTATACGTCTGAGACAGACATGAGAAGAAATACAGATTTATTACAAAACTAGATGTCCCGCGACTTCGACTTGGAATGAACTTAAATTTTTACGTGATACCATGAAGTGTGAAGGTGAATGAAGGTGTGAGATCACGTTTATTACGTAGATTTCAATTGCACACTCATATGTGTGTATTTAAAATATACAGCGCCACCTGTTGAATTTTTAACTGAACTAATGATTTTTTTAATGGTATAAATTTATAAATTTCAAAGTAGCATATCTTCTCTTCCCGTGGGCTGCTTGTGATGAAACAAAGCCTATATGTTACCACAAGCTCGGCCAAATACACCTGTCAAAATTCCATCAGTAGTTTTTACGTGATGCGTGCACAAACAAACAGACAAAAATTCCAAAAACCTTCTTGATGTGTTCTATTACTCGTCTTAATGCCCCTCAAATATTTTTTTCATAATATCTTTAATGTACCAACATTTCAGTTTTATTATCTGTATAAATAATATAGATTTAAAGAAAAATTTTAATGAAAATTTATACACAAAACTGCTCTCACTGTACACTAAACTCATACTTTAATTACACGTATGCATGCACACTTACACTACGGATGTGGTAAATAAAGATTATGTTGAAGAAGCGTAATACTACAGTTACATAAATATTAAAGTATCATGGTGTTATAAAAGAGTTCTCTTGCTGTTCAATACTGATGCCACTGTGTGTTTTTGTAGGTTTGTGAGTCCTAATGTATATTTAATAATGGTGGGAATCGCTAGCATTCATCACCCTGTCACGCCATAAACTGTGTCCCTGTTATGTATTTACTGTATATCCAATTTCACATAAGTTTAAGCACTCCCAAACAGAGCACAAATTCAATTTGACTGTCTTTAGATACAGTACATTTTCATTGTTTATGAAGCACGTCAATAGGGATTTGTCATATAAAGGTACAGTCAAAAGTGAATAACTGGCTAATTTCATTACATTTATTGCAACAGATCAGTCAAAAGTGATAAAAAAAATAGTGATTAAATAAGGAATGATAGATCTTTTGTATTTAAGGATACATGCACTATAGCTGAATAGCTGAGGCATTTCTTTGGTGAACCAGATACTATAACTGTTAACCTAGACAACTGTGACCTGTGAGACAAAAATGTTTGTTTTTTTACACGGTTAGACGGGATGTTCAAAAGTATGTGACACACACATATGCACATATGCAAAGGTATATACTATATTCACACTTTCCACTTATCATGTTTTGTATTTAAAGTATGCCATCTTTTAACACTGTGTATTTATGAATAAAATTAATTAAATTAATTATTAAAATATTTGTGTCCACAAATCCAAACTGGCAAAGAAGAAAAATGAATCTCAACTATTGGCTGTGATGAGAATATTCACTAATGTATTCGGACAGTTTACAAATCATATGGAAATGTTTTTAATACTCCTATGGCTAAAAATGTTTATTAGACTCACATATTAAAAATTAAATAAATAGAAGTTCCTATAAAGCTTGACAGATTAAATGTTATTACTAACATGAAGCTAAAATTAGTTTAAACCTTATACATCTCCAATATAGTCTGCTTTCCTCTTTCTTTTCGCACTTCATGCATTTACAGGTTTTGTGTGCCCTTTGCAAATAAATGTATTTTTCTAAATGTCAGAATGCTTGTTCCTGTGAACCCTCATATTTCTTGTGTTACAAAGCGTTGCTAAAATGTCATGCCTTTTTCCACTATGGGGTAAACTTAATATTCTTGTGTGTGACTATATTTCCTATGTCTTTGGTACTCATGTCCAGTAGTGTGGCAGCGTGGAGACCTGGAGAATCTGAATCAGCGCATGCTTATGAAGACCTCTTGCTCAGGTATTCATCTCATCCACTGATCGTCTTATTTAATAGTGCCAGAGTCACTGAGGAGCGACCTCTACCTGTCATCCTGCCTCTGTTACGATACCTCTAAGCACAACAGGACAGATAGACACTCAGCAGGCAAAGCACATGATTCGAGGATGCCTTTATCACCAATAATGTCAAAGAGGTAACAGAAACAGCCTTATCAGCCTTAATGCAGCTTTACATTCAGACGCATAAAGTCACATTGCAATCAGCCTTATAATCTGTACTTCAAAAAATATACAATATATCTTAAGACACAATATATATTAAGACACAGTGATGAGTTAGTAATAACAAATGTACAGCATTATAAAGTCGGACTATAGAGAGCCTTTCCATGTTCTTCTTGTATGCTTTTTTTAGTCGATAGTGAATATTAACAGTAATATTTGATGCATCCAAAATATATATTGTGGAAAAAAGTCTTTACTGTAGAAAACATATGTACTGTACATAACTTACATAAATTTTATTATTTTTGAAACTTAAATGTCATAGCGGGTGTATGATGATAACCTAGTGTGAAACTAGTAAATAAAGTAGTAAATAAAGACTTTTAAATGTAACAATTAAATCTTTTAAATTTTTAATGAACATTTTAATTAACAGACTCCTTATATCCCAGGTTGTTCAGTTCACTAGAAATAAAATATAAACCAGTTACTTGCAGATGAATAAAAAAGGCATCATTCTAGAGAATCATGCTGCCACCATGTGGTCAACAAACACCAGATATGAAGGCCATCAGGTTTAGGAGCATAATGAAATGGAATCCAAGTCCTTCTTTAGTAACACACGCACACACATTACACATTATTATCTTAATGTACTGAAGTGTACCATGGCAAAAAATGGGTCACCACCTTTGTTAAAGATCTTCATCTGTAGTTTCACCATCTTCTGTTCTGCTGGGTGAGCTAGGTGTTCTGTCTGATTCTCTTCCCGAAAACTTGACACTTTTTTTCAACTTCTGCGTGTAGGAAACAAGAGCCTGAGTCACTGTGGATAAACAACACCCTGACATTTTTGTTTGCCTGCATTGAGACATCGGCGAAAACATGGTATCGGTGCTAAAAAGTGTCTCATTAAAGTGAATTTTCAGATTATATAACACCATTTTTCATAATACTTAATGTTGCTTATCGTCCGATCCATGATTCGTTTTTTGTAAATATGCACACTCAATTATTTTTTTTTATCAGATAAAAAGGAATAGATTTGCTAAATACAGTTTAATGCCCTTATATGTAGTGTCCGTAACTTTTTTTTTTTTTAATTCAAATCTTTCAATGATCTTAATTGTCATTCAGTTGAAACTTGGCCAATTTAGGTTTCACATGAAAAGACATAAACATGATAAAGTGTATTATTCTAAAATGCTAAATTGTTAAGATATTGCAACATGAATTTGACATGGTTACGGACACTATGGATTTTCTGGGGAATAGAAAACTTTATTTTGCGCAGAATTCTTTAATTTAATCAAAAATTTTTACAGGTCATTTTCTTTTAGAAGCTTTTAGTATCAATACTTATAAATAAATATGAATAATTTGCATTTGAAGAATATTGAATATAGTTTGAAGTGAGATGGTATATTGCTGATTAACAGCATTTTTCTTTGCTAAAGTGGGTGTGGAAGAGTAGGGATCACACTAAAATATGCAGGGCAGTGTTCCTCAAGAGTGCAGGAGGTCAATTCAGGCAGTTGAGGCTCACACATGTCCACTGTTTGCATTATTATGCTTTAATGTCGTAGATATTTTTATCTAAGGGCACCTGTCTATTTAAAGGGGCCTCATGTCCTGTGGATGGAGCCATCATCCTAGAAGAGACCTCTGTCATCATGACCGAAATATGTCACTGCATGTTATCACTCCGTATTACTTTTTTTAGATTTGTAGTGAGACCTATCTAGAACTACCTTTAATTTATCTCTGCTTTAACTTATGACATTACTAATGAAGACATAACTTGTTTGACCCTTACCATTTTCTGTTTTAAACATAATACTGTTTTAAACAAAATCTGGAAGTGTTTTGGACATGGAATAGTCAAACTGGTTGCCTACAGATGGTGTATAGTCTCTATACTGACCTTAAAGTTCAAGTAGATGCAACGTGTGTTATAATGATGAATATCCTCTCATCCTGTGCTGTTTACCTGCTTACCAGCTACTCCTCGCGGATAGCGTGTAATACCATCTCGCCTTTGCTCGTTCCTCGCCCAGTCCTCTTCCCACAGCTCACGTCTATATTCAGATTCCTGTGCTGTGATCCGCTCATAGATCTTCTGATTTTCATGAGTCACCTGCAGTAGCTCGGCTCTCCTTCTCTCAGAGTTCAGACTGAAGAAACAACATCGGCAGTCTTAATAACAGACTTTGTTAAAAGAACTGAGAAGCAAGAAAAGCTCAATTGCTAGTATAAACTAGTCATTTAGTACATTCAGGTCATCAGCTGACTTCATTTTATTGCTACTTTATGCTGCTAGTCCAGACCTGACTAAGTGAAGTAACCTCCAGATCATAATTCTGCCTCCAGAGGATTGTACAGTGGCCACTATGCATGATGGGTGCATTGCTTCATGTGCTTCCCTCCTTACCCGATGCACCCATCACTCTGGAATTGGGTCAATCTGGACTCATCAGATCACATGACCTTTACCATTGCTCCGAAGTTCACAAATACAAGTATCCCTAGTAAATTGAAGGCTTTTTGTCTTATTAACTTTACTAACGATTGTTTTTTTATGGCCACTGTTTAGTCCCAAACCAGTTCTTATTACAGTGTGTGTGGAAATCCTCTTAGGCACCAGAACAGCCAGTGCACCACAGCCCAAGGCCACTAAAATGGCCTCCAAATTCCACAGATCCCAATCTAATCAAGCTGCAATGGGCCCCACCCAACCAACCACAGCACACAATGGATCTGCTGCCAACATCCTGGAGCCAGACACCACAGCTCACCCCCAGAGGCCCTGCGGAGCCATGCCCTGAGGGGCCCGAACTGCCCAAGTGGCACAAGGAGAACCCAAAATCTGGATGTTTTTTGATATTATGGGTGATCAGTGTATTATAACATATTATTGCATAAGAGCCTGTATAGCAAGACCTTTGCTGTCAAAAAAATGCAAAGGTTAGAATTCTACAGGTTTAACTAGACACTGGGGAATGTGCATCTCAGTAATTCATGAGCACCCTGCCAAAGAAACATTAACAATTTACACCTACAGCTCAGGGGTGAAATAACCCACATAAAACATGATGTAAACAAAGCTTTAACCAAAGCACCCTTACAAGTTCTGTAGGGCAAACATATACACCTACACATACAATTATTAGCCTGTTTAAAATAATAATGAGCTCGCAGCTAAACAGGTTTGTGTCAAAAATGCTTCCATAAAAATCAAGGTAAAAGAATAGCATGAAGGTCTGTTTTTTCCAGAGAAAAGTTAGAGATTTTTTTTTTTTTTTTTTTTTAGCAGAAAAGGATGCTATTTTGATCAGGAACTCTGACCCTCGCAATCTGGTGCCTTTTTTTAACAGTAAGCCAACTCCAACACAATTCATAGTAAATACAATACAGATGCGCAATAAATAATAAATATTGTCCTGCAAAGGCTTTTAGGTTTAGATGTAGCAACCAAAGAAAGAGAATTAAAGTGCTAATTATACATTGAGGAAGCTCATAATAATTCTTAGTGATATCTGTAATATTTATGGTTATTTAAATTTACTGACATTTATGACACATTTAAAATCTAACACAACCTTATCAAAGCTAAAAATAACAGAATTTTGCCATGACACAGCTAGCAAAGTACTGTAACATCATTAAATGTTACATAATAAAATTAATTGAATTAAAAAGTTCTCAATAAAAAAAAAACAGTTCTCATAAACTAATGTACCATCATGTGTAAAAGTTAGTGCACCCTC
>JAOVVA010000010.1:15917726-15939930 GCA_028565275.1 Leiocassis micropogon | reverse complement strand
TGCCTGCTGGGAAACTGAGTCAGCCAACAAAAAACTACAAAATAAAAACAGTGACCTCTAGTGGCGGAACCTTACACCAGTGTACATATATATACTTATTAACTGTTCCCTTTTCTTGCAGTTTTAATATAAAGTATAAACTACAAGTCATTTGCCACACTACGTACCTGTGCCATTTTCAGCTTTACTTGAATGTGTGTTGGCGTTCGGATCCCTTTGGTGTCTACTATGGGTTGGGCTTCCCTGACCTCATGGATGAATAACATTTTTGTATTTAGAGCAAATCAGTCAAGACCTTGTGCTGATTATGTACAACAATTAGCTGCTAAAACACTTCAATCCCCATTATATTTTAGTGACCAGTTTTAATTCATTTCCAATGAACATCAAAATTATCTGGAATTTGGAATACAGCATTAATCATTAGCAACACAGTTACGCCTTTAACAGAGACACAGAAACAAAAACTGTTACACAACTTTAATAGTAAAGCATGTTTAGATGGGGTGGATTCTTTTAGGTAATTTGTTGTTGGCATCATGAATTAATAATTAACCAAATTCATTAATAAGTCATCCATACTGTAGACAACGCCATTCTAGAGCAAGTCTCTTTTTTTTTATTTATTAATTATAAATGTAGTAGGCACAAAAAAAAAATTGTCTGACTGTCTTGACTGTTGTGATATTGTGTAATTAGTGAGAATTAAATGTTTATGAGCCTCGTGAAGTCATTTGATAATCACTAGGCATTTAATTCAATCGCATACTGTATAACACACTTCCATAATATATGACAATACAAAATCTCTTATTCACACCACAATTCCAAATCCTATATAAATGCATACAAAAAAACAAGGATGAAAATCACGGATGGCAGAAATGTATGTTTGTTTAGCGCATTTAACAAGTCTCCAGTCCAAGCTGGAACATAATAAGTCCAAAAATTTATATTTGCTTTTTGGATTGCATAAACATGGTTACTGTACATACCTTTCTTCGATGCTCATTATAGTGCTCCTGGTCCCATTTCTTCTGCAGGTATTTATTTGTTGCAGGTTTGAGTGGCTGGTAAGCTTTATGCATGCCTGTTACAGTTAGAAAGGAAAAAACGTGCCGTAATTTAGCAAGTTTCACAATCCTTTATGCTTTTCCTTCTTTTTTTTTTTTTTTATTGTTTTGTGAAATTGTGGGTTAAAAGGATTTCAGTCTGTTAATGTTCATCCAGTAGCAGTATTCAGAAAAGATGTGGAGTGTGGGAGACTGTAATGGCCCTGCAGTGTGTGTGTGTGTGTGTGTGTGCTTATGTGATGGATGTCCTTTAGAGCACAGGCAATCGACCTGTAACAGACTCGGCGTGTGAGTGAGAGGGGATCAGATGTCAATGAATTATTAGTGTTCACTTGCGGGACCTCAGACTTGGTCTTAGTGCAAGGACGAGATGAACTGTACAGGTCTCTTTATGTTGGTAAACCTTAATCGTTTCTATAGTGACTGCTCATTCAACGGGACACCTACTGTACATGAATCAAAATTAATTAAAAATAACATTTATTTTAAAATAGGGCATTATTTAAAATAGTAAAAATGCCTAATTGGTGGAGAATGAGATCCAGCTTTCCATGTTTTTTTTTCTAAGGAAGAGTCTTCAGGACAACTAACAGGATCTAATCTGTTTTGTTCCACTACATTAAATGTAGTGACATGTCATTCGTTAGTAAGTTAAACACTAATTAATGTGAAGTATAAAGTGAATAAAACATTGTAGGTCATGCTTTTACAGGAAAATAAACTTCCACCCTTCCCACTGGAGTTAAGTGTTTAGTGATTAAGCAGTATGTTATATACTCACACTTATATTTAGGCTAAAGCATCAGTTTCAAATTCATTTTAGATATAAAACTAAGCGCTCTGACTCTCCAACATATTAGTAACCTCTTATATGAAGTAGTCACTGTTTAATCATCATTTTAGACCTAGGAAAGAACTCAACATTGGATTAGTCATGCGATGTCAGGAGTTATTACCAGCCACTACATTCAAGTGTTTCTTGCCACCAGGTGGCATATTCGCTCCTTTCTTCACTGGATGACTGGCGGCCATGTTTTGCAGTGCAGACAGCCCCTTTTTGAGCTGTGAGGACGTGACCAAAACACCATGTTCTCACCACCAATGGGAATTTTCACTATTGTTTTTTTTTTTTCAACAGAATTATTGCCAAGTCCCACTCACTATGCAGTGTCAGATGCAGTGCGATAAAGCACACATAATCCGCAACTCAAGCCAGCCTAAGAATGTTTAGAACCTGCTGCTCATGTCATGTGACGGGGCAGTGGTCAGTGGACGAGGCGAGTGTAATGCCATCCCTGTCGACCAAAGAGCAAGGACATGTATATGATTTGCTGGACTCCTGACTGCATGACGGATGGCTTTGTTATTAAGATATGTGTATCTCTGAATGATAGCGCACTCAAGAGCTTTGTAGGCTATACCTTCTATCTGGTGTAGTGAGATTCAGAATTTTTTTTAAATTTGAAAATTGTTATTATAGATATATTTGTAGATTGCCTTCATTTAACATGGAAAATAGGTCACGCATGTAGACATGCATGCAACCTGTAACCTGAGGAACTCAATTTTACATTTAGTAGTTGGTAGGAAAAGAACACGGTGCTAATTTTGTGCCTGAGAGAAAATCATTTCATTCTGTTCATCTTTCTTGCCCTCTCTAAAATCCCCCTCTGTCTTTCTTTCAGCCACTCACTCAATTGGAAAATGTGGCTATGACAGCTTTAACATCTGCTCCTGTCACACAGTACACACAACCCCTCCCCAGCATTCTCCTCTTTCTCTGTCTCTCTCTCTCTCTCTCTCTCTCTCTCTGTCTCTCTCTCTCTCTCTCTCTCTTTGTGTGTGTGTGTGTGTGTGTTAGACACACAGCTACTTCACATTAGATTCAATAACAAATTGACCCTGGAGGGATGTGTTTAAAGGCTGCACACTGATTTTCTGCTGTCAGGGTGAAGAACTCCTGTTTAAACATGATTACTCCTCTTTACATTCTAGCCAGATCGTTCCGGGGTGTGAAGGCTGATGACAGCTTGAACAGATCTTGTTCGGCCATGAAGGTGCATTAGCAAACACTCTGATCCTGCGCTGTTTAGGTAAAGACCGGTATCATGCTCTTTGAAGCCCTTGAGTAGATGAGATTAAAGAGCTGTGCAAATCACTGGGTAATTACTGTTAGCTCGTTATTATTATTATTATTATTATTATTATTATTATTATTTGATTCAGCTTACTAAAGCTGTTTGGCACATTATCTCTTTCTTTTCTCCCTAACACAACATTCTTATTTTTTTTCTCATTCTCATACAATGCAATTAACTGCTGGGCAGATAGTTCTCTTTGTAGCGTACGTGTGTGTGTGTGTGTGTGTGTGTGCGTGAGAGAGAGAGAGAGAGAGAGAGGAGGGGGTTGGGTGCATGTGTTATATATTGTGGGAACCATAGTGGCAGATCTATAAGGATAAATGTACGTATATATAGTATATGACATATTTGACCATGGAGAAAAGTATTTTTTTTATGCATTAAATTCTTTTGTTTAATGCAAAAACCGCATCTTTTATTTGAAAATGTAATAATAATTGAATAGCCTAAATGTGTTCTTTTGGTTGCTGAGGTTAAAGTAGCTTTACGTGATGCATAGCATTAATTAGCTGCAATAATACTTATAATGTCCTCACAAGGATAATAAGACAAATGTATGTATGTGTGTGTGTGTGTCTCAAGGATAAACTGATAATTCCCCCTGAGCACAGATCTCACCCACCCACGCTTGTCTCCTAGCAGCCATCCTTGTCTGTAGTTATCTGTGTCTGAGTCTCAGTGAGTAGAGTGTGTGTGCCTGGCCCTGAAGTGCCTTTTGTTGCCTGTCAGGCTTGTTCTGGGCAGAAAAACACAAGCAAATGAGAGAAAACCGAACAGGCAGTCATTTATCCAGCCTTCCAACAGTACTGGGGGGAGAAAAAAAAAAGGTCAGCTGAAAAGTACTAATAATCGAGATGTTTATATGTAAACAAGAACAACACCACTTCCTTGCCGCTTTGTTATATCGCTTCTCATGGAAACATGTAGCTCCACGATGATTTGTGTATTCCCGTGTTCAGATCCGGGTGCGCGTTTAAGCGTGTAAATCACCTCCTCATTCTCACGAAAGCAATCTACACTCGGGGTCTTATCAAGGCTTCTGTGTTTCATTAATAATTAGTCTTATCCAGATGAAGAAGAAAAATTCAATTATAACCCACAGCTGAGTCACACTGGGTGGCCATTTAAAGATAAACCTCAATAATTACGTGCTGAAAATAAACACTGTGATTTGTGTCATCCTGTTTTTGTCCTATGTAGCACTTGATAGCTCTGAGCGTGACAGACAGAAACACACACACACACACATACACATACACATACAAAGACACTCTCTCTCACTCTCACACACACAAAGACATACAATGACACACTCCTCCCACACACCTGAGATGTGCGCTCAACCGCTTGTCTTAAAGCATCTATCTTCGCTCCACTCCCTGTGTCATGATTTATTGTACTGCTAAATCGTAATAAATGGCAGATTATTCCCGTCTATAATCTACGTCCTCGAATCAACCCCAAACTGCAAGAGTCTTGTCTTAACAACATGCAGTCAAAGGTCAGGGCTGATATTGAAAACCAATCCTAAAGGCAATTTGCTTGCGTTAGGAGGCTGTGCAGATTCTCCATCTGTCTATTAGAGCTCTCAGGGGAGCATGTGTGTTATTTATTCATTTATTACTTGCTTTGTTTTGTTTTGTTTGTTTGGTTTTTTTTTTCAAATGAATTGATGTTATTCATTAAATTTTTGCAGTTTTACAGTTCTGTTATGTCTCGCATAATTCATTCGTTATAACAAATCAACACAGGTCATGTCTGAATCGGATACAGAACGGATTTTCAGAAAGCAATAACATTTCCACCATTGAATTGATTTGACCTTTGGGACAAAGGTCTCGGTAATCTTGTTTGGACACATAATTTCAGTGATCTCTGATAGTAACCTTTTTATGTTTTAGCATTCTTCATGCCATTTTCTCTCTGGATGCGATGTAGACATGAGGCATCTTGTGATCATCTACACACCAGTGGTTGAAATTGTCTGCTTTCCTGAACTGAAATACATTTAGGCATTTGGCAGACACTCTTATCCAGAGCGACTTACATTTTTATCTCATTATACAGTTGAGGGTTAAGGGCCTTGCTCAAGGGCCCAACAGTGGCAACTTGGTGGTTGTGGGGTTTGAACCTGGGATCTTCCGAACCGTAGTCCAATGCCTTAACCACTGAGCTACCCACTGAGCTTTTGCATGTTTTTGCTTAAAAAAGAAAACAATCCATGACAGGGTTGTGTGACATGGCCCGATGCAAATCAAAGTAGATCATTTTCCTATAACATCGTGGCCCAAAGTGTTTTATTCTTCTTAGAAGAAAACACGGTGATTTGCCAACAATTATAATTTTTATTTAATAATGAATAACACCTCCATCTTTTTAATGTTAACTGAACAGCCAGAAACTGATTAGTTCCTGTTATCTCTCTTTCTGGAAGTTAATAAGACAAAAAGGCAGTTTGCATAAACAGCGAATACAAAGTGCAAAGTTTTCTCTCCTGAAGACTCTTCCTTCGTGAAAAGCAAATGAAAAAAAGGAAAAATACATTTACGTTTACAGTATTCGTCAGATGCCCTTATACTGAGCAATTTACACTTGGGGAGCAGTTGAGGGTTAAGGGTTGAACTCAAGCGCCCAGCAGTGAAAGCTTGGCAGCGCTAGGGCTTTAACTCACAACCTTTAGTTTGCATTTAATTAAAATATGTTACAGAAATTAAGTATCTATAGAAATAATTACCAGTTATCAGTCTCTATAGTCTCATTACTTGAGATAATATCTCAGTCATGACATTTGATGAACTAGACCCTTGTGGTTGCACTGATCATTCTTCATGATGTAACACTGATGCTGAAATGGTTGTTAATTAAATCAGTGAGTTTTCTTCTGCCATTTAAAAAAAAATAATAATAATAATTTTTTGTAAACCTCAAAGAAAAAGAGACGACTAGAAAAGAATATAACTTAGTAAAAAAAAAAGTGAAGCTATCTTAAATACAGTTGCCAACAAAAAAAAGTGAGTGCTCTCTTTCTGGGGGAAAAAGGTAAATGATAGCGGTGTATCCCTGCATCCTCCAGGTTCTACCTGAAGCTCAACGGTTCAGGCTGTGGGTTACTGATCAGAAAGTCAGGAGTTCAATCCCCAGCACTGCAAAGCCACCAGTATTTGGCCCTTGAGCAAGACCCTTAACCCCATCTGCTGCAGGGTGCCGTATATCATGGCTAACCCCATGACCCTAACTTTCTTACAAGCTGGGATATGAAGAAATACGGGCTTATCCTAATTTACTTTGTAAGGCACTTTGGGCTTTGTGAGCCTGAATAACAGCAAATGCTACAGTAAACATGGCAGCCATTAGCATGGAATCTACATTAAATCATATTAGAATTTCCACAAAATTCATGACTGATATAGTTTTCAGCTAAATATTTTTTCAACCTGGATAAATCGCACTGTGTGAGTCAGGTGTTTCTTTGCTCAATTCAGCACTTACTGTAAATGATAGGTTGTAATGTTAACTCTATAGCAACTAATGTAGTAGACTACTTTGAATGATACCTAAACTGAGCCCTTAAGCAACTGTTATTCAGGTATTGGTACATTTACTTTCATTTAATTTATTGTGGCTTAATATACAGTATGTAGTATATTGTGAGTTGTATTATTATTATTATTATAATAGCTAGTCTAATTTCAGAATAGTTGGCTATATGCTTACTAGCACGTATTTAATAGCACATAACAGTTTTCATTTGGATTACATCTATGGTATTATGGGTTATTTTAAATATTTCCTCCTTTCCCATCCTTGTCCACATTTTTCCACCTTAGCCCTCCTGTTGGTCATATTTGTCTGATTAGGTACTCTGTTGTCTGCCCATGTCCAGCTTTGTCACCTTTTGTTCATCTTCTTTGTCTAGCATAACTGAAATATTATCTCAAGTTATATACTGTATCTGCGTTTGTCCTGTTTTGTCCACCATTTGCCATCTTTTTCCACCATGTCCACTTTTGTCTCGGTTTCTTCCTCCTTGTCCAAACTTGTCTGCCCTCCTGTACACCTTAGTTAGCTTTAGTCCAATTTTATCCTCCATTGACCAACTTTGTCCAGATTTGTCTGTCCTTGTCTTCCGTTATAATCTTATCAGCCTTTGACTGCCATCCTTGTCCACCTCGTCAGCCTTAGGTAGTTTTAGTCAGTCTTTGTCAAGCTTTATCTTCCCTTGTCATTTTTCCTGCTTATGTTTGTCATTGTCCCCACTTGTCCCACTTTTGGTCACCCTTGTCCACCTTGCTCAAGCTTATCAACCTTTGACCACTTTTATCCACCTTGGCAGCCTTTGGCAGATTTAGTCTGCCTTTGTCCACCCATGCCTACTTTGGTCCTCAATTGTAAATACTTGTACGACTTGTCTGCCATTGGTAGATTTACTTTGTCCTTGTCCAACTCTGTAGATTTACTCTACACTTGTCATCCCTTGTCAACCTTTGTCCACTTTTGTTTAGCTTTTTTCTCCCTTATCTGCTTTAATCAGTTATTTTCTGCCATTGTCCACCCTTGTCTGAATTAAGCAATTCTAGTCCAGCTTTGTCTGCCCTTTGTCCACACTTGTCTGATGTAAGCAGTTTTAGTAAGGAGTTTCCATCCTTCCGTCCATATTTGTCCACATTTTTCTTTACTTGTTTGCCTTATGCAGCTTTTGTCTCTCCTTGTTCACCATTGTCTGTCCTTGTTGACCCTTTTGTGCATTAATTAGCCCCCGCACATCTTTCTCAGGTTTTGTCTGATCTTGCCAACCATTGTCCACTGCTGTTGCATATTTTGTTATTAAAGTTGACTTCCTTTTATTAATTGCCTGCCTTTCAGGCTTACTGTACATTGTGGATAATGCGATGGCTGTTATTTATACTACTTACAGAGTGAATCTATTAAACTTACTGTATGTTCTTCCTCTATGACATATGTCTCAAAAGAAGACATAAAGCATGATTTTTACTGAAATAGAAAATTACATTTACTTAATATTATTTCTGACAGGTCCTAAAAACATGTTGACTACTACTGTTTGTGATTGTGATATTTTATAAACTGACAAATAACAAGGGTGTTAGACAATGCAGTGAATAAAGTAATGCATTATATGTTTGTTTGAATGATTACCATCTTCTCATTCATACGAAAATCACATTCACAGATATTTGTCCCCCTTTGCTGTTATAAGCTCAACTCTTCAAAAAAGGATTTCCATTCAATTTCGGAGCACTGCTGTGGGGATTTGTGATCATTTAGCCATAAGACCCTTGAAGGGGGGGCACTAATGTTGCATAAAGAGGTCTGAGGTACAGGCAGCATTTCAATTCATCCAAAAGTTGTTCAGGTTCTGGTCAGTGTTCTGTGCAGGACACTTGATTTCTTCCACTCCCTACTTGGCAAACCATGTCTTGCTTGCCAGCTTGCTTCATTGTAAAGGGGCATTGTCATGCTGGAACGGGTTTGGCCCTGTTAGTTCCAGTAAAAGGAAGTTTTCCAGCATACAGAGACATCCTGTACAAAGGTGTACCCTCAGCTTTGTGACACCAGTTTGGAAAGGGAACATTTGTGTGTGTGTGGTGGGGGAGTGTCAGATGTCCACATAAATTTGGCCATATACAGAAGTGTATACTATCAAATTACTCTTTTATTTATTATTATATTATTAAGGATTTTAAAGTGCATTTTGCTACTATGTAATATCAAATTAATTGATGAAAAAGAAAATAAAAAGCAAGGCAAAAACATGGTTTTGACTCTTGGTACTCTGCCAATAACCTAGTGAACCAAGATAAGGATGTATTTATTGAAAGTGACCATAAAGCACTTTTGTAAGTTGCTCTGAGAAAGGATGTTTGTCAATTCTTATGAATATTAATATAAATATAAAAATGCACTGTAATATGCTTTGTTAGCTTTGTAATATGCTTTGATTGTGTTTTGAGGTCTACATTTTCTTATAAATCACTGAAAACTCTGGCAGCCTCCAAGGTGTAAACTACATGCAGGTGCTTTTAATAATTTAAATAGGTACCTAGGTAAATGGTGTATCAGTATAGTGTATTTTTAAAGACCATACACTGAAGGCACATAGATGTAAAAACACAGAACACATCAAAGGTCTAAGATCAGGGAAAATATTTATATTAGTTATAAAATATTATAAAGTTTGATTGTTGTAATTATATGATTGTTTGGTCAGTTTCTCCCTAACTCTAATTATGTCTTCTTCACTCCACATAGAGAATGGCAAGCAATTGATTTATTTGGACTTAAAATTCCTCCATCTTTAACCATATTAGCTTATTCTCCTGAAATTCACCTTAAAACATAACATCAAGTAACTATGATAAAACTATGGTATAACTGGTCTTACTGATGGATCCTGCAGTTTAACCATCTAACCACTTAGACATACAGTATACTGTATACGGATTCAGCATTGTCTCCTCTAATAATTTTGTTGCAAGATTCCTATTGAGATTGCAGTATGACCAATTTTAACAAAGAGCCATGTATTTCTCCCAGGCTATTAAGAATCACAGACCTGTTTCAAGCAAGGGCATGTATTGAACCCCCGGTCTGCTCACTCTGCTGTCAGGTTTCATGGAGCATCCAGTGTCTCTCTCTCTCTCTCTCTCTCTCTCTCTCTCTCTCACTCTCTCTCTCTCATTCACTCTCCCCTCTGATTTTCTCTGCAGTTGCCTTCATTATCTGCTGTGTGCAGCAGTGAAGTATGGCCACCCCCTTCCCCCCTCTCCATCTTTTTCTGTTCCTCCCTCTTTTTTCCTAGGCATTTTGCCATAGGGAGGTCACTCAGCATGTTATTTTGCAGCACAGTAGAGGAGAGAATTGGGCGAGGGCTGCAGTCTGCAGGCTGTCTGACAGAACCAGCCTGCCACAAGCTCACAGGAGCGTGAAATACAACCAAACGGAGACTATCTGCCTCAGCCAGTGACTCAATTACTGTGAATCATTCAAAAGGAGGCCTTGTCTTTCCCTTCAGTCTCCCTCATTTCATGTAGTCAAGTTTTATTTCTTCTGGAGAACACCCTAAAATGTAAATTTTTTTGAATGACGCCTAGAATTCTTCGGTCTCTTACATGTTAGTCTCTCTCCCTCTCTCTGTCTTTTTCTCGTTCTCACTCTGTCTCCTCTTCAGGGATAGAATTAATGGAATGTCTGTATCTGCCAAGCATTTCACAGCAAACCTGCACTGAAATGAGGTCATGCGGAAAGCTAGCACCACACTATGAACTTCATTTTTCCAAAAGCTGAAAAATAGTCACATACATAGGCTAAGCAGCAAGAAAGATAATTTATATCTTCTGAATATAAAGAGGGAAAATTCAATGAAAGTATATTCAAGAATTTCAATTTGAAATTTCATTTTCAGCAGCAAAAAATGAGATCAAGTGGTAAGGACCAACACAACATGGTTTGAGCTGAACTCTGGTGCCCGTGCCGCCATCCCAACACAAGAAAAACTACCTTATATAGTAAGGTAAACTACTGTATATAATAAGGCTTTACTATACCTTATATACATTTTGGAGAATTTTCACTTTAAATTACTAGGCCTTTATGAAGTGTTTTGACAATTTATAAGTCATTAAAACATCACTTTTGCCATTTGTTTCTGTAAATATGAATAATTTTATTTGTAATATACAAGTATGCAGTTTATATAAATAGTCTATACACCCTGGTTAAAATTTGAAGTTTTGCGAAAAAGAAAAAAAACATAACGAAACTGAAACCAACATAAATCATGACCGGTCTTTTTTCACCTTTAATGCCATTATAACAACTAACAAAAATCAAATGAAAAATAAATAAAAACATATTAGTAGGGGGAAAAAATACAATAACCTAGATGCATGAATTCATCTAACTCACTCATCGTCTAATATCCTGTCTACAAGGTCGCGGGGGAGGTCTGGAGTCTATCTCAGAAGACTGCAATAGGCAAGGTACACCCTGGACCGGGCGCCAATCTATTGCAGAGCAGACACATATACACATGCTCATTCACACACTATGGGCAATTTGGGAATGCCAATTAGCCTAATCTGGATGTCTTTGTACTGTGGGAGGAAACTGGAGTACGGGAGAACATGCAAACCCCATGCACTGGGACCTGAGGCGGGAATCTAACTTGAACCCTGGAGGTGCAAGGCGACAGAGCTAACCACTAAGCCACGGCACGCCTGCACAAATTCATGTTCAAAGTAATTACCAGTTAGCAATGAAGTGATTTGATTAATCCCAAATAAAGATCAACTGCTTCTGAAGAACTTTCTTTTTGAATTATTTTGACTGCTGAGGCCATGGTCCACACGTCCCTTAGAAAGCATCACTTTCTACAGGATCTGCAGGATCAAAATGTATCGACCAGGCGAGGGGAACAAATGAATTCTGAAAACATTACATGTACCATACCATGAAGGCCATTATCAGCAAGTGGAAATGGGGTACTTTGGGATATTGCTAAAAAATTATGTTTGATAATACTACAAAAAAAATACTTCATTAAAATCTGCCAATAAAACTATGACAACCAGAAGCTGCTGGAATATCTGGCATATTCTGGTCTCCGCATGTGACACCAATCTCTCATATTCTTCACATGCCTGTGATGTAGGATTGCCAGAAAGAACATTCAAGCTCTCCTAAATTACCCCAGACCACATGACAAAATCTAATGAGGTATAATGAGATCAAGGTGGAACACCATGCCGACAATGAAGCATGGAGGTGGCAGCATCATGCTATGGGACTGCTTCTCTTCAGCTGGGACAAGGGCTTTAGTCGAGGAATCAAGGATACTCCAAAAAATATATATATATTTGCAGGCCATGGTATTAGCATAAAGGAATGGCTTTGGAAGAAAAAAAGATTAACCAAATAGCCCAATCAGAGCACAGATCTAAATCCTGTAAAAAAAAAAAAAACCTGCACACAGCAAGAGATGCACAGTTTAATAGACTGGAAATATTGCAATGAAATTGCCAAATTAAAAATATTGGTTGTTGTTTGTGCTAATCTTGTAGTATTCCTTACTATTAGTTAGAGTTCTGCACCCTAGTGCACCAAAGCTACTGTAAGTTTCATCCTTTTTTCCTATGAAATGATTCTTACTGTTTTTTGCTTGAAGTTTGTTGGTATATGATATAAAAAAAAATTATTCAACTTGGCATGTTAATGTAACATTTTTGTTCATCACAAACACCTGACATTTTAATAGGGATTAGGATATTTTGTATATGTAAATATTCACTGAAACACACATATGTACACCGATCAGCCATAACATTACAACACAAAAGCATTATGCCCACTATTGTGTAGGTTTTCCTTGTGCCACCTATGCAGCGTGGGCCTCTTAGGACATGACTCCACAAAACCTCTGGGGGTGTGCTGTGGTGTCTGGCATCAGGATGGTGGCAGCAGATCATTTGGATTCTGTCGGTTGTGGGTGGGGGCCTCCATGGATCGGACTTGTTTGCCTAGCACATCCCATGTTTGCTTGATTGGATTAAGATCTGGGGGATTTGGAGGTCGGCTTTGGGCGCTTTAACCTGCTGAGCCCTGTGCATAGTGGGCTGTGGTGCATTGGGTGTTCTTTTGACTTTTTATTGTGGCTGGCATGCATTTATTTATTTATTTTATTCTTATTTCTTTTATGTTTTTTACTAGGTTGTGCTACATTGGCTTTTCTGTGGGATTGGGCCAGACAGGCTAGCCCAAAACAAGGCATGGACTCCAAATGATCTCTGAGGGTTTACTATGGTACCATTATCCTGTTGAAAGAGGCCACTGCCATCAGTGAATACTTGTGCTGCAACAATTTTTGGTAGGTGTTATTTGTCAAAGTAACATTCACATAAATGGAAGAACCCAAGGTTACCCAGCAAAACATTGCACAGAGCATCACGCTGTGTTCACCATCATGCCTTTTCCTATATTGCATCCTGGAGCCATCTATTGCACAGGGATCTGTCACACACACCCAGCCATCCACATGATGCAAAAAAATCATGATCCCTCAAACCAGACAACCTTCTTCCATGGTCCAGCTCTGATGTTTATATGGCCACTGTTGGAGCTTTCAGCAGTCCGCAGTGGTCATCATGGGCACTCTGACCAGTCTGTGGCTAGCAGCCCCATACAGAGCAAGCTGTGATGCACAGCGGGTTCTGATACCTTTCGATCATAGCCAGAAAATTGTGCTACAGTAGCACTTTTGTGGGATTGGACCAAACAGGATACCCTTTGTTTCACATGTGGATTAATGAGCCTCGGATGTCCATCATCTCAATCCAATCAAGCATCTGTGGGATGTGCAGGAAAAACAGGTCTGATCCGTGGATGCTCCACCTTGCAACTTACAGGAGTTAAAGAATCTGCTACTGACGACATGGTGCCAGATACTATAGCATATAACTAGACTTCAGAGGTTTAGTGAAGTCCATGCCTTGATTGATCAGGGCTGTTTTGGCAGCCCAAAGAGGCCCTACTCAATATTTGGTATTATGGCTGATGGATGTGTACACACATTTTTTTTTTTGTTCTTTGATACTGTGTTACTGACCCATCATGTCAGGCATGTCAGGTATGGCTATTTATAATAATCTGAACATAAGAGTACTTTATTGTTTGTTGTTCTACGCTGATTAGTGAGCACCTATGTCAGTTATTCCACAGTCTTGTGTTTGTACAGCCTAGAGTGATTATGGCTGACTGGGGCCACGTGCATATCCTCAAACTGTCTGTTCTTCAGGACTTCTGTCTCATGTGTGAACACTGTTTTACTCAAATAATGACATAGCTGCCTTAGCAAATGATTTGGACACACAAAATGTTAGAATGAATTAGCAAGTGATTTGGAACAACAGCCGGAAAAGAAACAGTTTGACAGTCTTTAATAGGGAAAGAAAGAAAACATATATTCCACTGTAAAACAAAAGCCCTCGTGCCTCGTTTGAAGAACATTGAGCTGACTTAATGTTACTAACAAAGACACAAGCATATGTACCAGCACTCTGACTGTCAGGCTTTGTTAAATTATGTACATGCTTTCGAAAAGAAACTGTACTCTGTTGTATAATTGATATGCAGCGTGCAATTTTAATTGAGTGGCTTTGACGTATAACGGAAACTATTTCATGCTTTTCATACGAGATCAGTATTTAGCGGTGGGTGGTATATTTTGGACAACATTGTAAAGAGGGTAGTTATAGGCATGTGCTTTTGTCTTTGTGAATGTGTTGATCTCTGAGTTAATGTATGTTAAATTGAGGTTATTAAGAGACTTTTTTCCTAAGTGTCCAGTGACCTCAGAGTCCTTCTATGTTTCTTTCAGATTAGTGGGGGAATCAACAGCCCTCCCCTCCTTCCCCTCGCTGTCGCTCTCTTTTGCTGTCTCTTTCTTTCTCTTTCTCTCTATCCGCGCTCTACAGGGGTTCATTTGCACATCTGCATGTTTGCCATTCAGTCCCAGTCTCCATGCTGACAGAGGCCCCTTTTCCACACTCAGGCTTTTTCTGCTCTTTTTTCTTCCCTGTTATTTCTAGAAGAGGGCCTCCTCCTTCACAGTCTCTCCCATGAACCATGAAGGCCAGTTGCCAGAGGCGCTTTTATTTGCCTGAGATTGAGTGCAGCCAGGCAGGCTGGCTGGCCGCACGGCTTCATAACAGCAGCCCCACAGTGGGGAGATTGCCTGTCTCTGGCCCGTAATTGCAGGGGGCTTGTGGAGCTGCTGTGCTATAGTGTGTATTAGGCGGGGATCATTGGCTCTGTTCTTTGAACATGAGACTGAATACATCCTTTAGACCCATCACTATCAAGCTGGAACATATTCACTTTACAGTGATTTTTTTTTTTTTAACCTGCTTTGTTCCTATATTCCTGAAAATGGAAAATAGTCAGTTTTTGTGTGGGTACTGACTGCATGACCTCTACCATATGGATTTTTCTGTTTCTTTGTTGTAGCTGCTGCTCTGTCTTCACTTCTCCTTCAATAGAGCTGATGGAAACATGAGAGGAAGTACTGCCGTGGAAAACAAAATCACAGCAGAGTTTAATATTTCATAAGAGGCACCATGTGGAAAACTACTCAAACAACTCAGCCTTTCAAAACTGATCTTAAGTTAAGTTTTGAAAAAGCAAAACCGATCCAAAAATGGCAAACTTATTCTCAGAAGCACTGTGAGACTGAGAGGGCTCTTTGACATTCGCAGTTACCAGCGCTTCAGTCCAACCACATTATGATCTAAGTGCTGTGTGTGTTTTAGTTTACAAAGCTGTTTGTTTTCTTTAGGGGCCCAGAAAAGTAAGGTGTAATGTAAGTGAATAAAGATCCCACCCCCACCCACACACATCTATGAGGTGGTGTGATGTCATAGCCAGATGCTAGCTGATTAACGCATTGTGGCACCGAGTAAATGGACATTTACATATGGACACCCCTTAACCGGAGTAAATTCCCTTGAAATAAGATCACTCAATTTGGTTTGTTTCCTGTTCAAAATTTTTTCTTTTTCTACGTCATTTAAATGTTGGAATTGTGAGCAGTAAATATAATGTGCTAGAAGCTAAAACATGAGTAGATGTTTTTCTCCTGTAAGGCAGAGAGCTGAATTTAGATGTAGAATCAAATTAACTGCTTCTGCCTCTATCTCCTTCAGTTTCCTCCTCCACCTCTTACAGTAATGCAGGTCTGTAGCTGTGTCTTTTTGTGTGCTTATTTATATGAATATTTATTTTCATATAATATATTAGTTTTTTATAAAACTCAAAATGTGCTTCAGAGTAAGGTATTGTGGGCTAGAATGTTTAACTCTGTATACATACACTGCCTGGCCAAGGAAAAAAAGTCACAGTTTCAGAAGGAGCAAATTATAGGCCTACATCAAGCAAAGAAAACATTGAAGGGGATTTGAAATGACTGGAATTGGGTTATGAACTGTCCAACACATTATTAAAACCTGGACGACTAGTGTTTTGTGGGGGAAACAAATCATGAATTGAGATCACTTGGTGAAGATGCATCATAAAAACTCAACGGTGGAAATCACAGCTATGTTTATTAGTAAACATAAGAGCATTTCCCCATGTACCTGGCCATAAGAATTCACAGGATTGGGACTAAACAGCTGTGTGACCATAAAATGTATTTCACATTGCCTCCACAGGCTTCTCCACTTATCGAATCAAAGAGGCTTTTCTTTCCTAATGGAAAAAAGCATATTCCTGGACTTAAATTGTGAAAGAGTGGTTCTGGGGGGGAATAGGAATCATTTTCACATATGAATTGGATAATACAATGTGTACTGTAATTAAAGCTAAAGGTGGGCGAACTAAAAAATTAGTGTGCGATTTTTGTTTTGCCCAGCAGTGTCAACAGCTTTTCTGTGGAACCTTCGCTGTCGATAGAGCCACAGTTATATACATTGTGATCAGGAACTGACCCTAACTGATTAGGAACTTTCACATTACTGGGAGGTGTCATGTTAGCCTTGTAACAGGTGCATGCTGACCCCTGCAGTGGTTTGTTATGACCATGAGAAGGAGATGATTGGAGAATGGCATGTCCATATAACTGGGTTCCCTGTAGGGCAAAATGAAGACCTCCATCACCTAGGAAACCATTCTATATTTAAACAGGGAAGGTCCTTGTGTTCAACCATAAGGTCACCTGGCCACTAAAGCCTGCACACATATCTGAACAGTGAGTCTGATGCACCATTGTGCCGTCAAGCCAAGTTCCTCTCACTGAAGATAGCTGTGGTTTCACCCACCTGCTGAAATTCCTTACAAAGCAGAGACCACCATTTGACCCCATTCTGCCCTGGTGAGTGACATATCCAACTGTCACAATGTTGTCTGAAAAGACCAGCATACAGCAATCCTTAGAAGTAGTAAGAAAAATTGAATGGGGATATAGACTTCCCTAAGTTCCATCTGATTGATGGAGTACTATACTCTAGTCAACTGTACTCCCACACTGTGGCTCCACATGTCTGTTATGCCTCTGTGGCACCATGCTGCACCGCCAACAGGGAGGGAGATGTTTGTATTGGCTGTCTCACTCCAGTGGAGCACTGTTCTTATGGGGACTCCTTTTGTGAGAAAAGACTTATGTCTCAAATGAGCTGAAACACTGGCCTGTCTGACTGAGACGGGGACTTGTTCCTGTCCATAATATATTAGCTTAGGCCACAAGCTAGATAACCCACTTCAGATTCTATTTTATTCCAACTGACCCCAAAGGAACTATTGTTGCAGATGTAGTTAGCAAACCAGGCATCTTCAGCAGTATCCAGTACCACACAAAGCAACCATAGATGGGGTGACAGGGAATTCTCAAAAAATATTTCTTAACACCAATGAATTCCAGGGCCTTCTGGAGGATTAGGCAAGGCTGGTTAGGCTGCAAGACCAAGTGGTATAATCTGTGTTAAAAGGGTGAGTGTGTCCTGGATGCCCTGCTCCATGGTGGGGGCGAATAGGAACCAATCGTCCAAATATGACAGTATCCTTATGCCTCTGGTCATCAGAGACAACAGAGCCTTCATATATGTCAAGACCACCCATGTGCAAGGGAGAGGGCATAATTGAAATGCATGTCTGTAGAAGGCAAACCTCAAAACCCCACTGTGCCCTGAAGCATTGAGAGCATGAGAAATGCACATCGTTCAGATCCACTGACATAAACCAGTCTTGTGGCTGCACAGAATGAAAAAAATACAAAAAAGAAAGGCCTTAGGAACCATCTTAGCCCTCTCCTATCAACAATCAAGGCTGTGGTAATTTAGGTGTGTCAGTGGCTGGTCCCATTTACTTCTGCTGGTCTCATTGATCTGAAGTATGAGTTCTTCTGACCAGGACTACATAGACCACAGGCCCAAGAAGTGACCCTGGCAGACAGGGTTTTCCCCAGGTTTCACAAGGGAATTTCTTGCAGCATGAACTAGCTATTTACTAAAATTGGTCCTCTCCCTCTTGCTATAGGTCTCACACTTTCAGGATGACCTTAGGCAATAAATAAGGATTAGCGTTATCATTCCAACACAACCAGCAAGAAGCCTAAGGATTAGTGTGTATGTGTCTCATATAAGGCCCTATAAAATACACGGAAGTATAGTCAGTACAGCATGTCAGAGCATTGTAAATAGATGCTTGCATAGATTTTCATCTTCATAATTGCACACGTATGAGTCTATACACTGGGCCAGTGCCACGCGTCATGATTTAGAAGGGGGGCTTACTCACCTATAATAAGAATTATCAAGTAATCATGTGCATTAGCACTTCCATTTAACTAGTGTTAGATACACAATAATAATGATTTGTCAATTTTTCATCATTTGGTATGGTTTGCATTACCTGTAATAAAGGACAATGGTTGCAATTTTATAGTTTGCTCTTGAGATGTACTTTATATGGGGCTACATTATCCTGAAACTCTCAAGAGAATGGGCAATGTATTACATCACAATTACATTACACTACCAGGTATGCAACCTGACACACTTACTTGCCTCAACCAGTCAGCATTTGCCTGAAGGCTAGGTGATACACAGTTCCTCCCAGATAGGTATGCTGTTAGCAGTATGTGCAATGCTAAACCATAGTAGTAATGATGGCATGTTCACAAGGGCCAGCTGTGAATGGTACAGAGAATGAGTGAGTGAGTGAGTGAGTGAGTGAGTGAAAGTGTGTGTGAGAGAGTGTGTGGTTAATAATAAGCTATACACCCCGATCTATAAGTATGTGGACAGTAACACTTTTTTTTGTTTCTTTTCTTTTATTCACCTCTGTACACCACCACAATGCATCTGAAATGAAGCAATCACAATGTGATTGAAGTGTGATTTCGCCTCGGTTTTGGAAAGTAGCATGTGCGTGCATATAGTTAAAGAATCATATTTGTTAGTGTTTAATTATACAATTTCTCCAGTCTATCCATTTTTAATGGTAAATACTGGTGGGAATCAATTTAATAATAATTCATTCAATTTTCTGATAGTAATCTAATAATAATATGCCAAGAGCATATATCTGATAGTTGTCCTGTGAAAAAAATCATTGGCACTTGGAAAGATGTAAGACCTACAGCAGGTTATCTAAGTTATGTGACATTGTAACAGATCCTAACCTTCTTTAATATTCTCACAATAGCCTTTACACTGTGGTACAATGAAATCCATTCAGAAGAGAGCATTCGGTGATATAGACTGTGTGTCTGCATCTAGTCAATTCAGGCTGCTTCCATTTTAATGGTGGCTGTCACAACCTGTTTGGAGCTTGCCAGCAGTGTATGCAAGCTGGTTCAGCCAATTCAAATTAATTTCAGGACATTGCCAAAGCCAGAGTTAAACATCGCTGTTCAACTGTTGGTTCACTGTCAGACTGTCAGTCTCAAAAATGCAGCCACAGACATTCAATTCTTATGCCCTATGTACTGTATAAGAAGCCCAAGAGACTCTGGCTTTAAGGAGGACAGAAGCTTTGGTTGTGTTTGGCTTTAGGATTAATGGGTTCAACTGAGCTATATCTGTGACTCTTGTCTGAATCCTGTAGCATGGCTGGTTAGCCATTTGGAGCCAACACTGAACAGTGGTGCTTGGCTAACTTGTTAGCCTTTCATGAGAAGCATGTCTTATGGCAGAAGAAAAAACCCTTAAACAGAATGTAGCTATAGGCTTGCTAAGCTTTGGAAGGCATGAGATTTGGAAGATGGGGAAGCTGGGAATGAACCACCGATAGAGGAAAAAAGGCCTGGCAAAGAGAATGAAGGGTTAGCAGGGGAGACTCGGCACTAGCTCCAGTCTGCAGTTCCCAATACGGCTAATATAGTAAGCTAGCTAAGAGCAAGGGCTCCCACAGGCACTTAGCAGCAGGCCTGGGGGTTGGCTAGAGGAGGAGGCATGGGGTTGATGTTAAGGCAGCATAGTGGATAACATAGCAAGCTCAACAGCAGGTGGTAAATTAAGTGAGACCAATTCATTGTGTTAGCTGTGCTTAGCCACAGGGCCACTAGTCAGGGGATACTGAGACAGCGAGACCGGGTGGAAATTCCAAGAGAGACCTGCTTGGCAGGGATACTGGTAAAACGAGGAACGTCAGTGTATTCAGAGATTTGCAGGTCACCAATCAGTGGGGAAAAAAAATTTGTTCAAAAAGGTTACTTGTAGCACTGAGTGTAGTGGTGGAGCATGGATAGAGATTTAAGCCATTTGCTCACTACGAAAATGGTTTATTTCAGCAATAGTACAATGGTCTGTCTAATTGTTTGCAATTTTTCAGTTATGTCTCTCGTTAAATATTTTAAAGCTGTCACATCATCATAATGAATAACAACAACAAAAGTTAATTTATTCAGGAATTTCTGAACTGCCAAGCCAAATGCAACAGATTACACAGTGCTACGGGCCTGTAAAGGTTTGCTTCTCTGTTTTATGACTCAACAAGAAAAGAACAATATAATGAGACACAGAATCATAAATCTCCCGAGTAAAATAAAGAACTCAGTAACACTGATAAAAAAAAAAAAAAAAGATTGTTGCCATATCTAGCGTGGACAATAAAGATTTTTACCATATCTAGCCTGTGGGAAGAATTGCAAGCATAAAACACTTTGTCAAGTGTTTGAAGGTTTGCATACAGTATATGAACTAAAGGGACTGCTTCTTATGCAGAACTGAGCTGTTTAAGGCAATCTGCAGACAACAACACAATTCATATTACTACTTATTGAGTCATAGATCATGTTTAGAGAGAACTGTGAAAGTAATTGCACATATCTACGCAAGGGTTAGTATTAAGTTTTCAGATATTCATCCTGTTATGTTAGAGGCCATTTTCAGACAGATGTTGTAAACCACATGGTGATTGATTTTGTCAGTAGGGTGCCTCCATTAAAAGTTAAAGTATCTCTGTCACATAATAACTTGTCCTAGGCTCATAAAAAGCCATTGTGTTTCAGTAGTCTTTTCACAAGCTCTGTACAGTGAAGATAATATAACAGGAGTAAAATGGTGTAGTTTTAATGGAAATTGCTAATGTATGGAAAATTTTAAAACATTATATCTATCTTTATTAGTTGATGTGAGAGTATGTTGTGTCTGGGTTTCACTGTATTTACCCCATACCCTTAAAGCTTTATTCAGTTATTCAGTATAACTACAAGGGGCGTTCGAGTCAAACCGGGAATGTGCAGAATGACAGAACATAGATATGAGAGTAAAATCCATCTTTATTTCTCTTTACAATCCCTTACACTAATACACTTATCCAGTATAAGTTAATGCAGTTAAAGTCTTCTCAGTACGCCGTATGATGATCTGACTGCCTGTTTAACGTCTGAAACACTGGCCCCTCAGGAACTCCTTTAATGGCCAAAACATGTGTAAATGGCTTGGAGTGAGCTCAGGACTGTACGGAGGATGTGGCAAGTGGTGTTCATGAATGATTGTGTGTACAGTTCCTACAGACAGATGGGTCTCTTGAGAACATTGGCGACAAGTTATCTGTCGATTGTCAATTACCATTCGTTCCACTCGCTGAATGTTCACTGAAATGACTGCAATGGGCTCCGAGACATCTCGGCCGGGATCATCATTCACGGACATTCAGCCTTCTTTAAAATGTTTGCACCATTCAAATGTTTCACTGCGGCTAAAAGTCTTATCGCAGTACTGTGCTTGAAGACTTCTATAAATGTCAATCAGCCTTGCACATGGCTGCATACCGTTTTGTTTAACACAGGATTAGTGCAGTGCCACTTACCGGCACAACCAACAGGATGCACTCGGATCTCTTCTGCTCCCCATAAGATGACAAGTCCCAGTTTGACGTGAATGCCCTCTGTACTATCAATTACTCAGTAACCATGATGAAATAGGAAAGGTATATATTTGTTAAAGGTTGACTAAAGGTTTCATAAGACAGGAGTTT
>JAOVVA010000010.1:15880094-15917419 GCA_028565275.1 Leiocassis micropogon | reverse complement strand
ATATAAAACTCCTGTCTAAGGATAGTAAAGTGGTGTGTTTTTCATATTTAATACTGTAGACGAAGCATACACTTTCACACAAGCTTACATTCCTATAAAATATTGTACACATGAGATCTTCTAGTAGACAAAGTGTTTCATGTGAGTCTATTGTTGGCATTTACTAATCTCTGTGTTGTGATGTTTTTGGAAAACCTGCTCTGATATTTCACTATGAAGTGATGCAAGATTGGTATGTCAGTTTTCACTGGG
This sequence comes from Leiocassis micropogon, assembly GCA_028565275.1. Taxonomy (NCBI): domain Eukaryota; kingdom Metazoa; phylum Chordata; class Actinopteri; order Siluriformes; family Bagridae; genus Leiocassis; species Leiocassis micropogon. The sequence continues at coordinate 15,917,167 of JAOVVA010000010.1, read as the reverse complement.
ATTGAGGTTTAACAGGGTGTAAATTTTTACACTGTGTGGGTGAGACACAGCTAGAAAGATATCGGTGAGGGAAGAAAGATTTAGTGGTGGTATGGAGGTAAGCCACTGCAGAGGAAGCCCTTACAGGATCAAATCTGACTGCTTCTGCTAAATCTTTTGTTTTTCCTCACTCCCTTACTGGCAGTGGTACACTGTGATGAGCAATTCTTCCTAAATGCAGGCTTTCACAGATGTACACACACACAGACACACACACACACCACCCACTCTACTCCTTGCTTGTGATTGCAGGGAGTGCATTAGATAAGTCAGTCCTCTATCTCCAATGAGACTAGTGCAACAACTCCCTGTCATCTTGAAGCTGTCACACACACACACACACACACACAGGAGTGTTTGCTCCCACACCTACCTGCTGGTTGTGCATGTGTATGCTATTATAAGGGGGGATTTTAAATTGCTTCATCGCCATCACCCCCCCCCCCCTTCTTTCTATATCTGCCAAAACATATCTGAAGTAATTCCTAACAGCATTAGTGGTGTTATTTCGATCAGTGTTGAGAGCCTAGCACGATGCCACTTTCACTGGCAGCCTTTCTTAACCATTTTATTTGGAAACCAGCCTTTGTGCATTGTGCACTGCCAGCTGGAGCTGCTTGTGTGCCATTAGTCAGGACAGCTGCTGCTCTCTCCCTGGGAGGAGGACACTTATGCACTAACATGCAGCCATACAGACTACTTTCCTCAGCCTCAATCCATCAAGCTGAGTGAGGCGAGGAGAGGAAGAATAAAAAGAGTTTGTGGGCGAGTACTATGGGAACTATGAAGTCACTTGTTCAATACGTGAGGCCAAATGGAAGGGCTCTGACAAAGAACCCCAATTACATTTTTATAATTTACATTTATTAGGAGATTGTGGTTATTGCAATAAGGTATTATTACACCCACGTGCTCTTGATTCTTGTGTAAACCGTGCTTTTTGTTTTGTAAAATAGCAGGTTTTTAATAGGGCAGAAAAAAATGCCTGACCTTTTGGGTCTATTTTTAGCACTTGAGTCATAAAATAGTTGAATAAATTCTGCAATGCCTCTATTTATCCCTTTAGTGTATTACTAAGAACAACCGTTCTTTCCTTGAGCAAAGTATTAAAAATCCCCCACAGAATGCACAGCCTTCTAAGCAGAAATGTACACACTTTTAAGTGCTGCCAGCAAAACAGGCAGTGCTGTAAGTGTTAAAGAGCTGAGCGAAAACATCTATTTTGCATGCACTCGTATAATTTACTGTAATAACGTATGAAAATGACAGTAACATCTAAAAGGCGTGGGCTGAATCTATATCCATGAAACTGTAGTTGTTTTGCTACTAGCAGGAACTTGATGAGTAGAAGATAAAAACACCCACTCAGGTTTGAAATGTTTGCTTTATTTAATGGCAAGTATCATATCTGTTTTGCTCTTTTTTTGCTTTGCAATATGTTGCTGAGGTTATGTTTTAAAGGGTTAAGTCTTTGTCCTTTATGGATAATCCTAAACATATCACATCTACCATTACAATATTAAACAGTGAGTTGGCCCTATAGAAAGTGAGAAAGTCTTCACCATACAAAGAGCCCTTGTGGAGCTCTTAAAGTTTGTTTTTCCTTCTTTTTTTTTTTCTTCTTCTGAACGTGTTATTTATTCATTTATTTATCCTGGTTACGGTTACAATGAGTAGGAATGAACACTGAACAAGAAGGCAGTCTCTGAAGAAACCCAGTCTGACATGGGGAAAACATGTGAAACCTGGAGCTGTAAGATAGAAATGCCGCCCACTGTGCTATTTCATTGTGATTTAGATTACACAATACTGTGTTTAAGCCTGGAGCCACCCCTCATTTCTTCATATGTTTTTAATAGACTTGAGGAATAGTCCTTACAGACTTTTTTGGCTCTAATTTTGGACAAGTTTTAGAGGAATACCAGTTACAGAGGAATATTTTTGTTTGTTAAGCCCCACAGTGACCTATGAATCATTCAAGCATTAAAACCCATCTATTTGGGCTGGTGATTAGTATACTGGTGATGCTGAATGCTGAGTGGTTGGAGTAGACGAGAGGGGAAATGAGGTTGCTGCTGAGGTTGTTGCCTATACAACCAGTCGCAGTAAAACATTTGTTCCATTTTCTTTCATGTAATCTCACTCATTTACTCATCAGGGTGGCAATCCATCGCAGGACCCATATACCCACAAACTCACATGCTCATTTACACACTACAGGTATGCCAATCAGCCTAATCTGCATGTCTTTGGACTGTGGGAGGAAATCGGAGAACCCGGAGGGAACCCACCAAGCACGAGGAGAACATGCAAACTCCACACAGAGCCAAAGCGGGAATCGAACCCGAAACCTGGAGGTGTGACCTCTAAGCCACTGTGCTGTCTAATGTAATTTACATTGTTTAATTTCATTTAATATAAAGAAATAAGTGGTGGCTCAAGACCTTTTCCACAGTAGTGTTTATATTCTAAATGCGTGACTTTTCCTTTGTGAGCCCTGTTTTAACATCATTATTGTTGGCAGATGATGGACATTTTAACTAAATTTTTTTGTCCTTTATGTTCTTGAAAAGCGTAAGAAGCCAAAAGAGTAAAAATGAACTAAAGAATAAGCGTCTGTCCTGCAGTGTGCTTTATATGTGTTCTTTATAGGCTTGGTGTTCTATGCTGTCAAACTGAGTGTTTTTTTTTCCTTTGACTTTCTTTTTTATTTTTATTTATGGCAATGGAAAGCTCAGTGGGATTATTCTCTGCAACAAACAGTCGTGCCCAGAGGCATCCAGAGAAAACATAGTTACATAGTGAAACAGCGGAGTGTAAGAGGAAGAAAGACAAAAGCAGAGCCTCATTCATCTTCCCGAAGCTCCTAGAATAACATACATTGAAAAACATTCTGATTTCATCCTCCTTTTACTTCCATCCTTTTTTCCCTTTCCTTCCCTGTTTCATACTCAAAGTTGTAATGGTTTATTCAGTACAGTAGATTCATATTTATAGGGGTTTTTGTTATATCTATACAGATATTCAGAGTTATTGAAAGCTGACTCTGTCGCTGATCTCTAATGTGTTAATGGACGTGGGGGATAGGGATGTGTTTGGGGGGTGGATTTTAAACTAAAATGTCAATCATAGAACTAACAACAGTGGTGGCAGTTATTAAATAAGGAAAATGACAGTGCTGTTATATGGGTACACATGTGTAAATTTGTATTAGTGGACTAATCTCTCTTGTAATGCCTACTAATTAATTCTGTCCCATAATGTCACAGTATGCATGAGGGCTAGAGTAAAAAGCCACCGACTGCAGTATTCACACATTATGACAGTTTCAGTCTCATTAAAATTGATTGATATCTAGTGCCTCTGGAGAGGTTTGTGCTGCAAGTGCCATTGCACTGAGTGTATTATTTCAGTTGGATCCGGAAACACTTCATGTTCATTTATTTTGGCTGAACTGAAGGAGGACAAGCCGTCTGACCAACACTCCTGATCACGCTCATAGTGTATTTTATTTGCCTTGGTGTGAAACTAAAGTGACAGATTTATTTAGTGCCTGATTAATCAGTAAAGACGAGTGCAATAGTGTGCGTACATGTGTGAGCGTCTCTGCAGAAGAGCTCCCAGAGCTCACAAAGCCTGATTTTTTTTCCCAGTCATTTAGGAGCTGTTGGAACAATATGAGCTGTCTTCCAGGATAGGAAAATTGAAAATGTAAAAATAGTCTTGTATTTATGGGCGCCCAAGGAGTTGTTTGATATTCCAGGGTATAAGCCTCTTCAGCTCAGGACACTGTGTTTGGATTTCCCTGCAGAGATCCAGAATTCTAGGACACACACAGACACACATTTTTTTGCAGTTTGGAACTTGCTCTGCCGGGCTGTCAGCAGATGTGTTCAGGTATGTCATCAGTCCAGGTGGCTAATGGCTTTGGCTTTCCAACACACACAGGGTCTGGAATTTATATGAACATATTTAATAACACACAGGTTGAAAGTGCAAATGAAAACACGAGTTGATAAAATCGGTGTGAATTAAATCAGCACCGTTTAGTGTTATGGAGTAATTCCCCAGGGACCAGTATAACCGGCATATTACCCCAAATATCTCTCTCTCCCTCTCACTCACATACACACACATAGGCTCTGTCCCTGAGTTTCCCCAGCTGTGCTGGCGCATTGTACTGAGCATAAAGCCTTTCAGATATAAGAGTAAAACAGCAGCCTCAGGGAGCCAGACGTTCAAAAGTTCACATACTCAACAACAGCACAGGGCTTAACAATAACACCGGAGCAGAACGAGGAGACCTTAACATGGACCACGGTGTCCTACCTTCTTCCAGTAAACAACAGAAGGTTAAATCCAACCAACAGCATGATGAACACATAGTAATCTAACTTTCTTTTCCAGAAAGAAAAGGGTACTCTGACTTATGTAGGCCTTACTGACATATGCAGTCATTGCCAATTTATCAGGTACAGCGACCAAAAAGATGTCATTAAGAAATATACAATTACTCATCTGTTGTATATGCCCATCTGTTATATTGGCAACACCACTTTGCTCGTATGGTATGGTAATAAGACTCTTAGTGAAACATTTGAATGATGCAAATGATTTTTAAAGAAGGCTGTACTGTATGCATGTGAATGACGATCCCGGCCAAGGTGGCTCAGAGCCCACTGCAATCGTCCCCCTAAACATTCAGTGAGTGGAATGCCTGATCCTTGAGTAAAAAAATACAGACAGATACCTTGCCAGTAACTAGCGAGGGAGAAAAATGTGTCTTTTGGAACTGTACACACAGTCTTTCACGAACACCACTTGCACAGGCTAAGAGTTATTGCCACATCCCCCATACAGACCTGACCTCATTCCAGGTGAATTCCACATGTTTGGGACATTAAAGGAGTTAGGAAATGTTGTTACTGAAAAAGCATATTATAACTATTCTACTATACTATCCATCCATCCATCCATCCATCTATCCATCTAGGAACATCTGTAGTCCAACTACGGACCATGGTGGCCAGTAGTGAACCATTGGAGACTAATGGTGACCACTGTATTTATTCCCATTTTTACAACCGTGGTAGGTCCTTTGGTACATTCACATAATATGTGCAATTAACCTAATCTGCATGTCTCTGGACTATGGGAGAAAACCGGAGTACCTGGAGGAAACTCACCAAGTACAGGAAGAACATGCAAACCCCATGCACACACACACACACACACACACCCTGAGGCAGGAATCAAACCCGGAACCTGGAGGTGCAAGGCAACAGTGCTAACCACTGAGCCACTGTACCTACTATACTATAACTGCAGAAAAAACTTACTGGATGGTCAATGGCTAAAACTGTGACACATTTTCTCAATCTGTTTGTGTGGGTTTCCACTCAGTTCTGTTTGTGTGGGTTTCCTCTCAGTTCACTGGATTTCTCCTAAAGTCAAAAACACGCACATAGTTAGATTGATTATGTTGGATTGCCCCTAGGCGTGAACAAGTGCACGATTACATTGTTGTATTTTGGTGCCCGGGGTGTTGCTAGATATTCTGGGTACATTGAAATCCTAATACACTGGGCCTTTAACCTTGATCAGGCCAGCCCTTTTCAATTGCCATGTCATTTTAAGGGGCCGCTATCACTCAGGGTCCTTGGATTTGTCCTTACTTTCTGTCACCCTCCCCCACACTTCACAGTACCCCTGCTTGGTGTCCTCCCGCCTTGCATCCAGCGTTACCAAGATAATCACAAACCTGACTAGAATAAAGCAGTTAATGAAAGGGGGGGAGGGATGTCAATTTGGATTCAACAACACACATGAAATAAAAGAAAGAATGCTAACAGTACTGATATAACCTGTCAGCCACACACTACACCATGCCACCACTATTTTCTGTATATGCAGTTGATAAATGTATTAGGATATGTATTTAATCAGTTTGACAGCAAAATGAGATAACTCCATTTTTATTTATTTATTTATTTTTTTTAATGAAGCAAGATGTATTGAAAACTCAGCATGTTTTACTTGAAGTCACAAAGGTGTGAAAATTAAGGATTTTATTTATTTTTTTATTGTATTTTAAATAAAGGAAAATGTGCTTAGTTTAGCTGCACACAAAACCTTTTTATAAATATTAGAAATATTGTTAAAGATCATGAGAAAAAGTATAAACAATACAACTCTTCAGATTACGGCTTCATTAGCTTCCCCCTCTATGAATTTCAGGTTCACCTCAGTTGTACAGCACCTTAATATAGAACAGGGATGTGCCGTATTGTACAGCATGTGACTGCATATGCATCTATGGTCCCATAGGATTATAACATGGATCCCAATGGAGAACAGAATAGAGCAAATTGTAATCAGGCATAGCAGACATAACAGCTTTTTGCACACAATGTGTTTCTTATGTCTCTTGTACACACATTTCTTGAGCAATGTATTACTATCTCTGTATTTAATTTTCTTTCGGAAATATTACCATGATGTTTATCCATGGCTCCAAAATGCAGCAACACCAATATTACCGATAGCAGAAGAAAGAAAAAAAAGAGAATTACCACTAAAGTATCCCACACAGCTTTGTTAAGTATAAAATATGGTGTTTGCACAAACAGCACAACGTCCAATTTTACGAATTTACAGTGGACGTTAATAAATGCATACCTGTAGTTCATGAATGCTGGGGTAACTGCAACTGCAATAGTAACCATCCTTTTTTATTTAAGTATTCTCCAAAAACCTAATGAGTGCATGAGAAAGAAAGAGAGAGAAAGAGAGAGAGAGAGAGAGACAAAGAGACTGGCTGACTTGACTCACTGTAAAGTCATTCATTTTTGCATATCAACAGCATTGCTATTCAGTTGTCTTTCTCACGTTAAAAAAAACACGCACGATACAATGACAAATATTCAGGTCTCTCTCCATATCTTTCTCTCAACATCTTCATTGCTCGCTGTGTGAGGTGAAAATGCCTTGTGGGTTTTCTTCCCTCCAGTCTAATCCCAAAGTAAGGGACATTTCCTGCTGTATTGCTCCGCTGACATTTTGACCGCATGCTTTGTAGAGGAGAGCCAGGGCTATAAAGCCTCTCTTCACTCTCACTCACTCAGTCTCCTGCTGGTTTGACTCTCTTAAGACATGGGGGATGGGCGACAGAATCCACACTAGGAGGATATATCTGTGGAGAGTCTCCTGGAAAGCATTCCAAACAATCAGTTGCAAGAGTAAATGACACATCTGAAGTTCTGAAAGCATTTTCGGAGTGTCTTATATGAAATCTTCTGGTATTAGGAGTTTTGAATAGTTCACACTGACACTTCTATGGGAGGAAACAGCTCATCTGTGGAAGTAAGCCTCACACTTCAGAAAAGGTTATTTACAACCCAGAGTAGAATACGGTAAGAAGAAAATTGCTGAGTGCTGACCACAGCATGTCTCACACACAAGTGGTGGCTAAAGAGAGTTTCCACTGGGCCCAACTCAATTTCCCCTGTCCAAGAAAAGAAGAGAAAAACTCTGTAGTGTAACCTCGATGTCATCTGGAAACACTTAGAGCACAGTTAGAACACACTGAGAGGCTCATCCACTATATTCTGTCAGACTGGTTGTCACATTGACATGGTATTCCGTGACATTCGTTGTAGAGCTGTTGATATTAATAGTATAGCTGGATGATATTCTATAGCTGGGGTAACGCTATAGCGTATAAGGATGACGAATACAAAAAGCAAAAAAAAAACACAACTATGATGTAAAAACTTTGCTGCCAGCTCATACTACTGTATAAACAAAGAAATGGTTGGCAGGAACAAGGATTTGGCGAGGAATGAATTGACCAAATTTTTGCTAAGCACCAATCAGGACTTCTTGGTATATTAGGTTTTATTGAGGTCTGGATGTTTAGCCAGCTTGGCTTTGCATGATCTTGTTCATTATTTCTACTTTAGGAGGTGCCCAAGGATACCGCTGATGTCTTCACCCTTCTTCCTGGGCTGGGGGTGTGTTACATCTGGTAGTGCGTCCTCTGCCATGGTTGCACTAAGTCTTGGTTCAGTTTATTAATTACCCCCAGATTTTGGGTGTCGTCTGCTGATTTCTCAACTGACTTGCCACTGGCTATGGCTATGAAATGGTTAATTTTAACATTTTGTCTTTTAGTCTTCACAGTGAGGAATCGATTACCATAAGGCAAAATCTAGTGTCAGTCAGGATCCTATGCACTCCATCTCTTACTGAATCTGTAAAGTAAATGATCATTATCTATTTCCCAAAGCAAACAATGTAAATTCTTTAAAAGAATTTTAAAGCTAGAATGTTATATTATTGTCTCAATTTTTCACAGTGGATTTTCCTTCATGATAGAATCGTAACAAGGCTATGCCATGTTTTCTCCATAGATGATAAAACTGTTGTTTGTTTCAAAACCCTTATTATTTAGGAAGACAGTAACTTTGTGTTAAATGATAAGATGACACTTAATAAGTGTTAAATGATAAGAGTGCATGTAAAAGTACATGTAAAATGGCAAGCAGTATAACTAATCCACACATTACTGATTAGCACCTTTGCACCATCTAACATTCCTAAAAAATGACATGTATATAACGCTTGTTTTAGTTGGTAGAACATTCCTTAGATGATCATAGCAGTTAAACTGTAACCACACACTTCTCCAAAGTAACATTTACAAGATTCCACAAACACTGATTTCCAGACTCACCATTTGAAAAGTAGTTTGCAATGAAACTTGCATCCTTTACTGCTAAGAGTTTCAAAGAAATTAGTATACATATTCAAAAAAAAAAAAAAAAGCAGATAATAAAGCCAACTAAATTAAAGCCAACTGTTTACACCTCTCAAGCCAATCCAGTCTGCATGAGTTCCATAGCATATGTAATCATTTACCTGTAAAAGCACTGGAAGATCTGCTTTAAAGATAATGTTTAGCACATGAAGTCATTCCAGAAATGGCTTGTTTTACTTTTCTTTCCATTTAGACAGAACATACTGTGATGCAAGGCACTTATTAGGCAGTATAGACTGGAAGTAGACATTGTCCTTCGTGGCATTATTTTAAAAAAGCGCATTTTAATATGATATTCAGATTAGAAGTACAGTATGTATATTTATTAAGGAGTACATACATTTACATACATGCAACATGTACATACAAGGCCATAGAAAACCTTTAAAAAACTTAAAAAGCCATGTGGCCATTGAACTATACAATTATTCTTGGTTCCTTCATGCATTTTAAATTCACACAGCAAAACAAATTGCATCTTAACAAATAGAATCATTGATAGTTAAATTTGGTTAACTATTATTAACTTCAGCTAGCATTTAGCTAGTAATTGTGGACATTTTTACCCATTTCAAGCTTGAAAAGGTCTTATTCTTTTGAAAAACAGTTTGGCTTTATTATACGTATTTATTTCTAGAAATATGCCAAATGATTGGCCAATAGATCTCTTGCGTGGGACGTCAGACCTGATGTAAAACTAAGCCATCTGCCATTTTGTCTGACCATCTGTCTGCGGTTTTACAATGTCGGACAGTTGTCGTGCATGGGGAATGCCACAACATACATGGTCAAAAACATGGAAGACAGTTTTATTAATTTACCACTGACCAAAAAAAAGAGATTTGTGGTTATCAGCCATTCATCAGGGACACAAGCCTAATGCTGGTCAAAGGCGAGGAGCTATTGGTGATCACTGGTGGTTTTTTTACCCAAGAACATACCAGGGATATACCAGGGACTGATTTCTGGTCATACTATCTGATATCAGGCCAATGAGGATGAGTTCCCTGTTGAGTCTGGTTCCTGTCAAGGTTTCTTCCCATTGTCTTCTTAGGGATTTTTTCCTTGTCCCATAACGCTCATCTTGCTCTTCAGGGACAAACTGACAGTTGTAGTCTATACTTGTTTCTTATTCTATTTCCATAATGTTTTTTTATTCTGTAAAGCTCTTTGCAACAATGACCAGTGTCAAAAGCACAAAAAAAAAAATCAAAATAAATTGAATTAAAACGGCGCTTGTATGGTGACCATTTTATCTCAGTTAGCAAAATCAGCAAATTTAACACAATAAATATCTAATATGCATGATGTTCTTGTGTTATGTTTGCTAATTAAGAGTACATTCAGGAGTTAATTAGGCAGGGGGTGTCATTATTTTTTAATTAGCATTATTACGCCTCCCATAGTATTCAGTTAGTACTTGTTATATTTCTAATGTTAAATCGCTGTTTCCTCAAAACTGAAACACTTTCATCCAATTTTTAATCGCACCAGTTTTATTCGCACTAAATGGCAAAACACACAGATGTGAGCGCATGCACAGCGACTTCAGTCATTCATTTGACAGTCCAGATAGCATGCTGAAAGATGAATAGCGAGGTTTAATAACAGAAAGGAAACTACACTCATATTCTGCTTAATGTTTTGATTTCACTAAATTATAGTTTAACATTAAATCATACCTGATGATATAGCTGTAAATATCACCATATCATAAATCTGCCAGAGCAGAGCAAGATGTCCTCGAAAAAGCCTGATAAAAATCAGTAATATCCAATGACTGACGTTTCTCAACATATGCTGGTATCTGGTCTCTCATCATGTGGCCAGTTAAATCAGTGGGGGTACATTTAGCCAGAGATTCATCATTATTTGGCTTGGGGGTGTCATCTGTGGCAGTGATGATTGCCAGACAGCATGGTGAATGTTTTGATTGTGAATCACATGGCATAAGAGGCAAGATAGATTGATTACTATATTGTAATAATTTGCAAATGTAACATCTATAACGAGGTACAGTTTAACAATCTTATAGTTTGCTTGTTATAATTTGTACTATAATTACAGCTGATCCTAGTTGCAAGTTGATCCTAGTTCCTAATACAGTAGCACAAAAGTATGATCGTTTTCTCAGGACTACTTTTTCTCTGATACCCAGCGACTGCATTTTGTAGTCTAGTAACAAGATGAGAGGAAGCAAATTGCCTGGCGTGTCTTCAGTGGTTACAGGGAAATGCAGTCATTAGCAAGAAAGGCGAGTCAGCGGAAGCCATAGTACTATTTGCATGCAGACACATCTTTTTTAGGACAAGGTGATGCAAGCCCCAGGTGGTAGTGCTGGTCTCCTGTGTTTTCTTCTTGAGTTTCTGCACAGTCCATTAAAGCAGACCTCACACTGACGTGCACATATACACATTAAATGCATACACACTCCAGGCACCCGTGGATCACCCCCTCAGGGTGAATAATGCAGAACAGACTGCACTCTGTGATTCTTCAGACTGTATCTTCTAGATTTATAGTGTGCAAATACTAATAATTCTGTACTAGACTCTATTTATAATACTCTGGATTATATGTCCAGATTTGTGGTTTAACAGCTACATACTGTACCTACAATACGTATCGGTTACAGTAATATATCCAACGTCATGGCATAAAATGGAAAAAGAATGAAAAGGAACACCAGAAAAATTAGATAAATATTTGAAATTCAATAATTAAGAGAGCATTCCTGTAGCCACGGAGGTAAATATATCAGAAATGTAAATCATATCAATAAAGGATTTATTCACCTTTGGTAGAGTTATATAGAGCTGAGACATAATTAACGCCTCCAGTTGTTTCCTCATCTTTCCCTCTATCTAAAATAAAAGGTTGCAGTGTTAGAATAGATGTTATTAACTTGTCAGTAGAGATATATTCATAGCTTTAATTCCTTAAACTTGTAGAACCAACTTTTATTAACATTATTATGATGTAAACTGATATTATTTATATGGAATAAAAAAAAATATATTTTTTACACTATTATGATTGGGTTTAAATCCATCAATTCAAATGAAAAGGTAATAAACGCCTGAGCTTTGAAAATCAAGGGATAACTAGTTGCCAATTTACGGAGAGACGCATCTGTCTGTGGGAACTGTATACACAATTATTCACATGCACCACTTTCACATTACAGGAGTTCCCTTTGCAACACTTGCGATTCACTCCAGGCCATTTCCACATGTTTGGGTCATGAAAGGAATTCCTTGGAGGCCAGCGTTTCAGACATGAAGTCTGAATCATGACTCCTGTATACCGAGAAAACTTTCTACCTTGATGGTATCCAAGCACTCGTGAAATGCTGGAATGTGTAGCAGGAGATTATAAAGAGAAATAAAGTGATTTCTTACTTTCATAACTGTGTTCTGTTATTCTGCACAATCAAAAGTCCCAGTTTGACTTGATAGCCGTCTCATTTTATTTCGATTGATTAATTTTTTTTTCTATTACAAATCCATGGGAAATCCTCGACTTCTCGCTGATGATTCGGTTATTTGAGCATCTAATTGAAAGCTTCTCCCACAACAAGCCCTTACACTAAAGGCTACAGCTGAACCTCTTTCTGGCAAAATCAATAAGATCATGTAATTGAGAGCATCGTTCTTCAGTGGCCCTTGTGTCGAAATTACTTAATGCATTACTTTGCAAGGTAGATGGGATTACCTCCCTCCTGTCCCTCACATTTTTTTATCCTCACTGAATTTTCTATTGACATTTCCAGTCGTGTAAAAACTCTGACGAAGTTTAGTGCGTTAGTAGGAAATGTTGGACAGTTTTATTAAACAGGGATCAATGCTAGGGTTGTAATAAATACTAGTGCTGCAGCTAAGTAGGATAGCACAGCATTGTGCATTTTACAGAAATGTTGTTGCCTCAGTCCATGTTGGGTATTTTTTTCCCATCTCTTTTCAGTAATGGAGATAGTGGCACAATACTTTCATAAATAAAAGAATTCGTGAATATATGCACATGCAGCTTTGACACTTATTTAATGCTGTCTTGTAATAATTACACAAAATATGTGTTTATTGCAGACATAGTCCAGGTTTGTGTTTTAATGTGACATGACTGCATGCCTTCCGGTTATCTATCCTGTGTTCAGGGTTGGGGAGGGCCTGGAGCCAATACACTCTGGACGTGGTGCCAATTCATCACAGGGCACACACATACACACACTATGGGCAATTTGGGAACGGCAATTGGCCGACATGTCTTTGGACTGTAGGAGGAAACCGGAGTACATGGAGGAAACCCACCAAACACAGGGAGAACTCCAAACTTCATTCACACAGACCCTGGAGGTGCAAGGCAATAGTGCTAACCACTAAGCCACCGTGCGACAATGGGTGAGTTAATGTTAATTATATTAATATAATCTGTTTTGTGGCTTAAATCAAATGTGAGGATTGAAAAGTAGAAAATCTGCATTTCTTCAGGCAGATCAACATCGAGTCATATATTATCAGTTGCTGCTTGTTTTGCTCTGGCTGATTGTCAGGTAACATCTGTTTGATGTGTGCATCGGTTCATAAATCAGGTTTTGACAGATATTTTTTTTCACGGAGCTCTGTGAGTCTGTACGATGCTTAAAAATAATCAGCTCTGTGATTCCAGCAAGAAGCTGACATGCGTTTCCTGTCAAAATGTCGACATGATGCTTTTCGTGCACATCGTTCAATCATTACAAGCTCAAATTAGCAGATGTTAAAACTGAATCACTCTTGGATTGAACTCTGAATGAAACCAAATTGAATGTACTATTTTACTGATGTCTCATTTATCCAGAGTAATAGCAATAACAGTGCTGCTGCTGCTGCTGCCTGGAGCTCATTGCTATTCAGAAGGGAGGCTGACATTGATCCTGCAGCGCTCTTCCATCCTTCTTTCTGACAGAGGGAACCTGATTGTTCATAAAAATGGAAATTGAGCACAACTCTCCCACAGACTATAAGAGAGAGGGAGAGGAGGGACAGAGAGAGAGATTAATTTAGCAAAGTCAACACGAATACCACATCGGTTGAATAGTAACATACTGTATGTAAGATAATCAAACAGAACAACAGTTCTACAATAACTGTTTGTTGTTGTTGTTGTTGTTGTTTTGGCCCAGGGCTTCATCACTTTTAATTAGAAATTCATAGAAATCTTTAGAATGCAGCTACATGCCATTCTATCCACCATGCAATCATACTATTAGACTGAATACTCTATTTAAACCAATAAGGAGGACGAATAATTTGAATTGTTCTTGCTAGGAAGCACAGATACATTCACAAATAGCTCTCTTTCTCTCTCTCTCTCTCTTTTTCTCGCTGTCTAGTCTATAGAAAAAGCTGCCATGCAAAGATTAGGACAAACAATAGTGCTAAGAACCTTTAGGCTGTCCATCATCTATATAGGTTAACTCAAATTCAACCTAGAGGGGATTACCATGAGCATCGCATTGTTTCTCTGAAATGGCAATTAAGTATTTTATGGAAAAATCCTTGAAACAACTGTGTGCATAGTGTGTATACATTGTGCATTTTTCTTCTGAGCTAGAATTCATTAGTTACTGTAAATAAACCTAACAACTTCTGCAATGCACAGTTTTTTTCCAATGCTCTATTTGTATATGAGGAATTTTTTAATGACTTATAGCTTTGACTTAAAGGTTGCAGTCGGCGCACAGTAAATCCTGCTCAATGCCAAACCACAGCCACTGTCAATATAAGGATTATGAGTCGGTGATTAAACAAGCATTCAATCTTTAATGGATATTAAAGGGGCCATTTCTAGTGTAAATATATCCTGTTTGTGCGTGACCGTTTGATTAATACTGAATATACAGGGTTGTTTTTTTTTTTGTTTGTTTTTAAGTAGTGCAGACTAGAGAGCTTTGCACTTTGGTCAACCAACTGCAATGGGCAACAATTTGTCACGCAACAAAACAGCCAATATTGCATAACTGTAACAAGACGTCATACTCAAGTCATTCATTATTTCAACCTGTCACTGATTCTACATCCCTCTCTTTTAGTCAACTCAAGCATAAAGTCTCGTCAATGTAACGACACAAAAGTCTCGAAAGCCTATCTTATCTATTCGAAGACGGATTTAAGCCTGATAACCTACAAACTCATATGCAGTATCTGCTGTAGTGTGTGTGTTTGTGTGAAGCACTCTTTGTCAGGTTGTTGACCTAATCCATCACCACACTTGTCTAACAGTAGTGATTGGTCAGGCGACTACGATTTACAAACATACCACCAGGAAGTTTATCCCACAGTGACTTCCTGCCTCAGGGTGAAGCCTCATGCTACACTTTACCTTTCTGTCAGAAAGTGAATAACAACCATGCCATGCATTTAATGATCTTGGACTGGCTTCCCCATTACCTCATAAGAGTGATGACTAGGATGTGAATATGTGTAACCTGATCTCAGATCAGCCTCTGCCCTTTCCAATGCTAGATGATTTCTAATAAGGTCAAGTGAATAAATCAAGAAAATAAGTGCCAGAGTCCTTTCCTTTCTCACAGTGCTAAAAAAAACTCCACATGCTCTGGCCTTCCTCAATGTGCACACTAAAGAGAAAGTCATCCATTTAAGCACTTAACGTTTCCAAAGCTTCCATGGGCAATATTAAAGGGCAATTATAAAAGAATGATGAATGAGGAGAGGCTCTGCTTTCTTTACTGCTCTCTCTCTCTCTCTCTCTGCTTTAGGCTTGGCTTGTATTGGTCACTTCTTATTGAGGATATGAAGTGGTGTCAGAGCAGTGAGCTAGCACAGATTTCATAGATCACAGTAGCACAGTATAAGCAGTATAGTTTTTTTTTTTACTACTATTGTACAAAGAGATATGTAAGTCACGATTTCATATGTTAAATATCATGAAAAAATATACAGATTAACATTACATAAACACTGTTTTAAATTAATTAATAAAAGTAGTCAAATTTTTAAGATTTTAAAGATTTTTTTAAGTTTGCTATGAAAAATATGTTTAATGTAGCTTGAACAATTCCATTAAGAATTAAGTATTTCCATTATTGAGATAATTAAGCAGTTGCTTAATTGAAGAAGTGCTGTTGTACTGAATATCAGAACAGCTGTTCTGTGATGCAGCTGTAGGCACAAGTGCCAAAGATACCATAGCCGTGCTGATATTCGGTACAAGATATGTGATATTGCTTTTATACAGCAGTTCCACAAATACCATTTATTATCAACAGATTATGATTTTTTTTTGGTTGTTTATTTAAGCAGTTATTTTTCTCCGCCAACACATGTCCTTCCACAACTGGCAGAGCAAGTAACTGACAGCTAAATTAACTGTCAATTAACAGAGGTGAAAGTAGTTTTAGGTACTATGTAGCCAAAAGGTGAAGAGAATAAATCATGGTGGTGGTGGACAGTCCTGAGAAACTTACAAGATTTCATTTCCAGTTATTCCAGTTTAGAATATCAGTTAACTTCTGGGGTTCTGGGGTTAATAACATTAAATGAAGAGCTAGTAAGATTTGTCAGGTACAATTCCTTGTTGCACACACACCAAATCGCGCCCTTGAACTGGGGTTAGGGAGGGATTTAGGATTCAGCCTTGTGTTAGACGCTAATTAGCTTTAAGCTCACGTTAGATGTGAACAGAACAACACGGACGATTCAGAGAACATTCTGAGCGCAATTACTAAGAAGACAAAGTCTTGCTAAAAGTGCTTCTGTGGCAGGTTTTGAATCTAGGATAAAAATAACTACAGTGGCGAATTAGTCCATTGATGGGAATCTTTTTAAATGTAAATTTCATTTTATAGTCTTTTATAAGAGTACAACTTTCAACAATAAAAAGAAGCTGGAAGAGAAGTGTTTGAAAACCAAATTACTAACAATAATTGCTTTCATAAGTTTCATTATGAGTCTAGTATTTGCCACACTATAACACCATTGCATTATATCGACACCCAGTATTCGTGTTTGGCCCTATGGAACCTTTCTTTCCCCGACACAGTAAACCTAATCTAATTATATGCACACAACCAAATATAACAGCACATTCTGTAACTACACCTGTTTGTGCCTAAAATATAATATGGCATAATTTCAAGTCAGCACACCCTGCGTAGCACCACAGGGAGTAATTTGAATGTAATGGGAGGTTTGTCAAAGCTTCCTTTTGATTGCCTTTTTTATCCTTGAGCTCTTGGGTTGGAAATAACATGCAGAATATGCCATCACAGCTTTTGTTGTGCTTCCCTGTCAAATTATGCTGGAGTGGGATGACAGAATAGAACATCTGCAATGTATATGTGCCATAGAAAAGGAGTCCAGCATGAAATGAATTGGTTTACCATGAGAATGCATCTGCAGATGGCACAAAAGGCAGGGAGATCTCGAGAGCCAGTGTCCCCCCCTTTGTCCCACTTCATTAGTCTTTCTGAATTTATCCTCCTACAGCTCATTACAATTACTGATTAATTAGCATAGCAAGTGCCTGACCAAGGAAATAAAAATGAAAATGTAAATCGTGTCTCAGTTGCCTGTCCGTGACACATGCCCTAATTAAAAATGCAATCAGAACGACAGAGAAGAAAAACGAGGAAATGCACTCACTAGAGAATGTTTCTTTCTCTAGATGTGATTTATTAGATGTTTTCCTCGTGTCTGCAGGGTTGACGGTGTCAGAGCCCTAGGTTAGGGACGTCGGCACTACGAATCAAGCCCATATGTCAGCTGCTTATGAAAGACCGAAAGAATGAGGCAGCATATGTTACTGACAAATGCAGGTCATTTAACCTTGGATTAATCTGTTTAATCAACAGACTAATTCGTGTGATTGACATACACTGCTGTTTGAATGGTGCCCACATCTGACAAAGTGGAGAGGGTATAAATAACACATTTGTAGCTGACAGAGTACAGATAGGACTAATCTGTGCTGATCCCAGCATGTGTATTTATTCAGAGCTTTGTGTCAAGGAGCTATTGCTACAAACGGAATCTTATTTATCTGTTGCTTGCATCGCCACTGCTTATAGCACACTAGGAAAAAACGATTACAGAAAAACAGAGCAGATTCTGTGTGACTGAGTGGTTAACTCAGTGTGAAAGTGTAGAGGCAATGAGAAGATAAAGTGGTGGACCTGACTGCCACCCTCCCAGTGTGAAAATTATCTCATTAATTCAGTTTCCCCTGGCCTCTTGGTCTCTGAATGCTACAGAGACTCTCTATATTTCTCCCATTCTCTCTCTCTCTCTCTCTCTCTCTCATTTCATACCAAGTCAACATTAGCATACCCTGGTTTCCCAGGCAACCAGTTCAGAATGATTCCCTTCAGCTTCCTCAGGACAAAAGCAGAGTAAACACTAGAGTTTATCTTCTCCCAGTGTATGACAAATACTGTGACATGTTAGCATGTCACAACGCCTGGCTCTTCTGCTTCACCTGCAACTGCTGACTGATTTCACCCACAAGCACAAAGACCTCCTGACACTCACGCTTGCAGTATAAAATGACCATATGGAATCTAACGTGTTCAGTTAAGCAGCACTCTCTAGCTGTATAATAAAAGCTTAATTGATAGCATTAGGACATTAAATCTGGCATCAGCACAAGATAGTAAATAGGGTGAAAGTGGATCTGAAATTTGATTTAGTTTAGTATTTAATGGGGAACAAATGAGTGTATATTAGATACTGCTTTTTTAATTCAGGATCCCATGAAAGTGTGTTTAACTAAATTTGTTAAAGAGTTTATGAAACTACCGTAAAAAGCCATTCAGGTTCCAACTTCCTAATTATTACAAGAGAATATATCAAACATCACATTAAACAGAAGTGGTTATCTTAACAGTGTTAATATTTTTCGGCATCGATGAGCTGCAAATGGAATACATATTTAATATTTTCCATATTTCAGATTTAACATATTGTCCTAATGTCAGACAAAGTTCTAACGGTTATTTATTATGTTGTAAATGAGCCTACAGTACAAAAAAATGAATAATAATTTGTTATACACTGATCAGCCATAACATTATAACACAAAACATTCAAGCCATTATTGTGTAGATCCCCATTGTGCTGCCAGGGCAGCTCTTGGGGGAGCGGATCACGGATCAGACTTGTCGATCAAATTGGGATCTGGGGAGTTTGGAAGCTGGGTTGGCAGAATTGGTCTTTTTGCTTGCTGGGCCCTTTGCTCAGCAGGATGTGACTTTGCCAGTATTGGCTTTTCTATAAGATCGGACCAGAGAGGCTGTCCTTTGGTCCCTGTGGGCGTGGGTGAAACATGGGTGCCCATGTCACTAGTTCACTGGTATATTGATAATCAATGTCAATGTGTTAATGTTAGGGCTGACCTTGGTTAATTTGGTGCAATGATCTATTAAAAACTCCTTTGGAGTCTGAACACTAGTGTAAGTTTTCTAAAAAATATACTGCACCATACTGTGTATTTTTGGCAGTAACACAGCTTGTGTAACTTATAACAGTTGATTTCATTCATATTCGTCGTTATTCAGTGTAGAGTAACTAAGTCAATGTGTTATTGTCTTACATTTTTACATTTAAATGGTTGGATAATTGTGGGCCTATTTGCCAAAATCTGTGAATTTATATGAAATTTTATTAAACTCAGGATTTTGGAGCATCATAGAATGAGTATAATTGTTAAATTGTCAAATTAAGAGTTACAGCATGCTTACATCCTACACATCATTTAAATTAGTCTGTAACAGTAACCATATCAAATGTCAATGTCAAATTTTACAAAAGAGCTATCTAAAGTTCTCAATTTGAGAAATGCTTTTTTGTTATATGCTATGTATATGTAGTGGAGATACATATTTAATTCATATTTGGTCATAAAAAATCCCCAGAATAAGCTTAAATGTGGTTATATTATTCAAGATTTTTTACATTTTTAATGAGATGTTACAAATGTCTTGCTGTTGCAACTGTTCACAGCCTACACTACCACAGCATGTGATTTTTGGATGCATGAATCATTACCACATGGTACTTATGTTACCAGGCTTATTATGAATCAAACTGTTGGTTGTTTTGACATTTGACACATATTATTATTTAGTGTAACATTATGTGCTTTCGGACATATCACATCGAGCATGCAGCCATCCGTGTGGAACTCTTCTCATTAATTTTGCGTGTGTGAATACATGCATCTTACTACCCTTGTAAGGATCTTCCATTGAAATAATTATTAATGTATCTAAAGAATCCTGTACCTACACCTACATCAATCCATACCCATAACCTGTGTAACCAACTGTAGTTATAATAAAAGTTTTAGATTTTCTAAAAAAAAAAAATCTCATGGGGCCCAGCCCAATTTCCCCGCAAAAAATCAAGTTTGTCAGAGATTCCTATCCTTTTGGTGACTTTTGCTTGCTTGCTCATCGTCTATACCACTTTATTCTGCATACAGGGTAGTGGGGGGCCTGGAGCCTATCCCAGGAGACTTTAGGCTGAGGCGGGGTACCCCTGGACGGTTGAATGCCAATCCATCTTAGGGCACATTCACATACACGCTCATTCACACACTATAGGCAATTTGGGAACGTCAATTAGCCTAATCTGCATGTCTTTGGACTGTGGGAGTAAACCGGAGTACCCAGAGGAAACCCACCAAGCACAGGGAGAACATGCAAACTCCATGCACACAGACCCGAGGTCAAAATCGAATATTTACAAACCCTGGAAGTACAAGGCGACAGTGCTAAACACTAAGCCACCGTACCACCTAAATCACAATTCACTGGTTTTAAAAATACGAGAGCTGGATTCGAAAAGAATTCAGTACTAATACTTGTTTACATTAAAAATGTCTTAAGGGATGTGAAAATGTAATAATTATTAAATGCTGCATAAATATTTACAATAAAATTTCGCTGTTTTGTAACTGTAAAACCTTTCATATCTTACATATAAGATCTCTTCTCTCATAACTTACTGGAGGTTACCTGCGACTCCGTCTGTCGCAGGTTGACTGAAACAAATCCTGATGCCTACGTGCTACCATTACCTGCGAGTGTCCTGTGACCTACCGTTACAGTGACATGTGACATGCCTATAGTATGACACAAAAGCTGATAACTGCCTGTGACATGCCCACAGCATGACATAAAAGCTGATAATCGTATCTAACTACCTGTTCGAACACCACCGCCCATTGCCCAAACAAACAAACAGAATTTTTCTGTTTTATATATACAGTATATACTATATATACTGTGTGTGTGTGTGTGTCAACGCCGTCAGGTAAGCATTTTTGGTGGTTATGCATTTATTTTTTGTAAATTGTTCCCATATTAGTGTATTTCTAATGGAATATTAAATTTCATAAAACATAAAAAAATGATTGATCTACAGATATACACACACAACCTTGTCTTACTATCCTTGTGAAGACCTTCTCTTGTCATTACTGTTTATGCAACTAAGGAATGCTGTACCTATACTTAAATCTAACCATAACCAAACTGCTTATTATAAAAAATATAATACAAGCTGCAGCTCTTTTTATAGCAAACAAACAATGATGCTCATGGGACCAGCTGAATATCCCCACAAAATTTTTTTTTTTTTGCTGAGGATATTTAGTTGGTCCCCAGAAAGATATGAAAACCTCTATCTCACTCTCTCTCTCCGACTCTCTCTCTCTCTCTCACACACACACACACACACACACACACACACAGAGAGAGAGAGTGCCAGTTCAATCCGAGTGGAGGAGTTTCAGCCCGGGCTTTGCAGCAGCTCCACCAGCTCGTTGTCGGTGACATTGTATTAATCTGTCTGTCGGTTCTGCGGGGCTGCGAACAGCCATTAAAGATTACGGTCGAGATTGAGTGATAGTGAAACGACATGAAAACATCGGAATTTATCCCGCTCGAAATCTGACGAGGCGAGCAGCCTGGCTGCAGGGTTTTTCGAGGACTTAGGACTCGGAGCAGAAGAGGAATGAAGTGAAATGCCCGGGCGGCGCTGCGCTGCGCTTTAACAGCCCGCTCTGAGTGCCTGATGGCCGGGATCCGCTGAGCTGGCCCTTCCGCTGTCTCTCCGGATCTCTCTCTTCTATCTCGCTGTGTGTGTGTGTGTGTGTGTGTGTGAGAGAGAGAGAGTGAGTGAGTGTATGTGAAACCCAGTGATTCCCGGCTCGGCTCGTTTTGCTATTAGGGATCTATGGAGTGCACATAACCATAACCCTCCTTCGGATCGGGGACACCTCAGCGGGGTAAGCGGCTGTGTATTAACGATCTCTTGTGCAGGAATCTCTTTGGACACTTCCACACACACACACACACACACACACGGTTTAGCCGTTCTCGGCTAACGAGCTAGCCAGGATTAGCGCTCTAGCAGGCTAGCTAGCCTCAGACACACAGTTCTTCCAGCGGTTATATGTGCATATGCTTTGCATTGCCGAAAAATCATTAGTTCCTGGAGGAAAGCTGTTTTAAACTTGAAGTTTTCTTTCTACACCAGTAATGGTGTTTGTTTGCACGGAGATGTTTTGACTTCTCGGGGTTCGTTGAATGTCTTTAATGTCATTGCATGTGATGTGTATGTTTTTTTTTTGGTGGTGGTGGGGGGTGTTATTAACTGCCTGCAAAAGAAGAAGAAGAAGGAGGTGGTGGAGGAAAGGGGAGGGAAAAAAAAGCACACTTAGGTGCCCATGTTCAGATCCTCATGACCTTACATTTCTGTACAGTGTTTATGTAATGAAGCCACACTGACGCTGTGCCCTTCGCTTTGTCACATTTCTTTCTGACTGTGTTAGCCAGCTAGCTGTGCTGCTAGGCAGCGCCTGCTCTCGAACACTGCGTGTCTGGTCTAGTTTAGCTCTCAAACAGCCATGCAGTGATTTGCACTGAAACACTACACTTGCTGCTACAAAGTCAGTCTCGTCCCTTCACCTCAGGAATTTCTCTGGCAGTTTATGAGCCCCAACACAACTTATTCTCTTTATTATGTCTTATTATTACTATTATTCTTTTCTTTTAACTTGACCATGGTCACTCCCCCCCCCCTGTTGTCACTGAGCTTAGCCAGCTAACTAGCGTGTCCTACTGTAGAGTCCTGCGAGCTAACAAGGCCCACAGAGCAAATCTCTCACACAGCACCCCAGGGAAGGCAGAGCGAGCATAACTGTCTGAAATTGTTTTTAAATTTTTGTGTTTTATTATTATTATTATTATTATTCCAGTACAAAGATATAAACATGAGTTCTTCTTGAACCACTTGAATCTGGTGTGACTCCAGGCTCGTTCATCACCACCACATCACTTTTTGAGTCCTCAAAGCTGCAGTATCTTTAAAAATCATTTGAAAGGATTTACAGCCTTAATTAATATAAAAGCCTTCCCATTAACGACGATAAAGATGCCAAGGACCTGCTGATTTAAAAGCTTTTTCTTTTTAACAAGTAAATCTCGCTCATCTTGTGAGGAACCGAGAGTTGCTTTCAAGAGTTGACGTGCATTGTGTTTCATAGTATTGAGGTAAAAGTTACAGGGTCCCCCCCCCCACCCTGAATGATTTCTGTTATTATTATTATTATTTTGTTCATGCCAAGAGAAAAAGACAATGCTGAGGGTAGTCTTTATGCCTCATGGCCCCAAAGATTTCGCATCCCTACTGTGGCATTTTGGAGCATGTTTGCCATCTGGTTTTCTTAAGGTTTTCCCATAAGAACATGAAAGTAGGCAGAAGAACTGGTTTCATTTGCCCCTAGGTGTTAATTTTATACATACATGGTGCCTTGCAGTCGGGAACTGGCATCCACCATTGCTGAAGATGAACGTGTGGTCGTTTGCCGGTTCGCACCCTCTAACAAGCTCTCCCTTATCACACCCAGGTAGGGTGAAATCAGCTGTTCAGTCTGCTGCTCATGCTACTGAACACAGGGCAGTGAAACACCTTTGTGCATGCATAAGCTCACACACCAACAATTGCTTAATGGCGCTCTGATTGACGACAGAGTAACACCATTACCCCTCACCCACCCAAAGAACACAGACAGTTTTAGTCATGATTTTGGTTTCAGCAGATGATTCATCTTCACTTCAGCCTCAAGGCTGTGCGTAATGCGGCATTCAGATGTTTTTCGGATCGTATGATAGAATCTGATATGATATATGATGGAATATGATAGAATGATTATCTCCTGAAAAGTTGAAGAAAGTGCCACAACACTTAATTACTAATAACGTCTGAAATCGTTTGCTGTAACAGAAATCGGACCATGAAATATTACAAAGAGCCTCTTTCCAGTGGCGCAGTGATTATTATTCTTTTTTATTGAAATTGCACAGGTAGTGTTTGCTGAGCTATAGTGTATTTTTGGTATTTTTGTCATAGCTATCACCATTTCACTGCTTTGCCCTGATAACTAGACATGGTTCAATTATGGTATTTTAGGAGCACCTTGAAATCATTACATTGCCTCACTTTTCACTATTCCATCACTAAGAGACTGTTTTTAATCTTGTGCAGAATCTAATAAGCAAATTGCATCCATTAGGTCAGCAGACACACTTTCTGCTGTGCCTCGTAAGTACACTTTAAATGAGATGTGCAGCAATAGCGTAGAAATCTTTATAATAAATTCATCTGCGCTGTTTAATTTCCCTGAAAGTGTGTGTTTGGTTTTTCTGATCATAATTATGGATCGCAAGGACGCTTGTGCTTGGAAGAAAAGGTGACATGAATTGGGAGAGACAAGGTTTTAGATAATATCTAGCAAGCCTGTGATCTGGTATTTTGTGATTGCCAAGTGACGCCTAATTAAGTGTCCTGGCTGATTTGGTTACCTTTTTTCAGTGATGCCAAATGTACAGAACATGGACATATGGAGCATCTTGTTTGTGCTTATTGAGTTTATTTCACGGTAGTAGTTTATTAGTTGATTAGGAATTAAGTAGTAGCATTCCATTAGTCTATTATTTATCACTAGACATGACTCTACAACCTTCAGAAAACTATTTCTCTTTTCTGGTGTGCTTTGTGATTAGTAACAAATGAAGGCATTTTAACACAGTTCAGAGAGTCCTGCACTTATAGTAATTGGCAGAGGAATTTACTGACGTGCTTTGTAGCTTCTGTCAAACAAGCATATTCTCGAGCTAGATCAAAGAGGTCAGGGTCTAATAACACTATCAAAATCCTGTTAGAGTCAAAAACAAGGTTCTTATTAAATTTGGTGCTCATTTATGTGCTTAGTAAAGAGAGAGATCTTCAGTCTTCGCTTAACAACAGTCCATATCTGGGTTTACATGGATACTAATATGCCACTGATAATCTTAATAACGGCTCAATCGTGAACGTCTGAGTCGGAACAGTCTGACACCGATCCGGTGTACCTGGAATGAGGGGGGTGGTGTGTAAACCATTGGTAATCCATTCAGTAGGTAAATATTAGCCATGTAAACACGTGATCTGATCACTTCTGTCTTGTTGGAATAAATAGATTCTTTCTGCACATGGTTGGCCCGTGTGGGTGTAACATTAGATGAGTTGAGCTTCCAGGAAGGAAATTTTGCTTTCACTCATGATCAGTAAACTCACTGAGAATAACTCTCTCCCACCGGTCTTTACTTTCATCCACTGGATGTCTGGCTGAGGAAGGAGCACTGTTTGGCTCCCGTTTCATACATAGTAAAGCATCTAACCAATCATGGATGAGACTGACTTCTTGTAACCAATCATAAAGCAGAAGGTAGGATTTATAATGAAAGATGGAAAGCCCTACGTTAAGTTGAAGTTGTAGAAAAATGATTATTTTTCTTGTGTTATATTATCAGAAGATTAAATGTATCGCAACGGACAGAACCACTTTACTCATGTTACAAAAGTTACATTCTGATTAAATGCTTTAATCATGTAAACACATCTCTTATGATTAGCGTTGTTGTAAACTGGTAATTTGGAATCTCTCAACGGAATGATTTCAGTTGGATTGAAGAAACATTGTCTATGTAAATGTAGCCTAGTTAGTGACTCACAGAGGTTTATTCCGCCTCTTGGTTGCCAGCCTAGAGAAGAGTTTTCATCCAAATCTTCCCTGTATCTCGGGGGTTGTGGATTCAGCATCCTAGATTCTCAAAGGGAACGTGCAGCAGAGCAATGTTTGCAAAGTGCATTCAGGTAGGTGGGGGTTGGTCTGTTTTTATATTTATAGGCAAGCGTCTGTATTTTAAATCTGATGGGGGCTACAGGAGGCTAGAGGAGGAAACTCGAACAATGGCTTGGTCTGGGAGAACTCGTAAAGAGATCATGTAAAATCATCCAGTGCATTCTGGATCAGATGCGAGGATGGATGGCACACAGGGGAAGACCTGCAAGAAGCCAGTCACAGTAGTCTAATCATGAGAACACTGCAGGATTACTGCTAGCCGTAATCTCGTAAAACAGACTAACCTGCTGTGGAAGCGGTTTGTATTTCCTGCAGAAGCTGTCGGGGAATTCATCAAGTTTGGAGCATCGTCTAAAAAGAAGAATCCAGAGGAAATCTCAAACCAAATAATCTTAACGCTTACTTTCCTGTGATGGTCTTCATGAGAGCCAGTTTCATCATGGTGCTTGATGGGTTTTGCAAATGCGCTTTATAATAACAATACTGTTCTTGCTGTTCGTGTCATAAAATAACAACTGACTGTTATTGTTATTGAATTACCTAATGTCATTTGTGTTTTTTCATAGTGGTAAAAAAGTCCAGAATTGTTTTAGAATATAGAAAATAAATCCAGAGTCCGAACTCTTGACTGGTACTGAGTGTGTGTGGTAAAATATTTGTCAGTGAAATTTCAACAACCACATAATTTGCAGCATTTCAGTGTTTATTGGATATATGAAAGAAATATAGCTGCTGGAGACAAATTGGATAATAAACATTAGTGCTACTGAATTAAATCAAATCGAATCAGCATTCTGCCTATGATGCACAGCTTTGTCAATTCATGTAACTCTTTTCCAAGGAACATCGATTTATTCCAGCGGATTGTCCTCTTACTGATGGATCTCGTCATGTGCTTTACTAAGTGCGGAGAAAATGAGAGCATGCCAATATTCGGCGCTTCTCTGACAGCCCATACCTGTACACAAACTGCCTGCTAATGCGTCAATTCTTCCGCTCTTTTACAAGAGGAGGTTACTGGCTAGAAATCAAATGTGTATGGTAATTAACATCCAGCTATTTAAAGAAGAAGGGAATGTTTCATGTGAGTGCCAAGTGAGAAATGAGGTATGTTAATTTGTCATTTCTCAAGGATTCATAAATAAAATATGCTGTCGTTTTTTAAATACTTGGGTAGTTATCAATAGGCACAATGCCAAAGTGGCACCTGTGTGTCAAGCAAGGTTTTTTTTTCAGTAGATGATTTGTGCAGGTCAACAACCATTGATCTCTTTTGCATTCCTTTTTCTTTTTCCATGATAATGGATGATTTCCTGTTTATACACCGGGGTAATAGTGGTGATGCTACAGCCATCCATCGGCGGTTGTCTAGGGAGCAGATTGGCCGTGCTATCAGACAGGACGGGAGGCCTACTTGCACTCTCGCAGCAATAAGACACTACCCAGTCCACTTACACGGATAGCGCTCCAGGTGCGAGAGCAGTTTGAGAAGGTGCTGGTGTCACATGTCTCCGAGGAAGCATGTAATAGCTTTGCCCTTTCCTGCTTGGTAGCTGTCGACTCATTTTCAGTTTGTAAATAAAATGAGGTTTTATTCTGTCTTGTATCTTCGAACATTTTGATGTTGAGATTAGTTTGGCGAACTGAAAGTCCGTAACCGTGTTCAGTTTTTGAGAAAATGTTATTTTGATCTATGTTTAAGTCAAAACAGGGATTTGATTGTGCTACATTAATGCGCATTTCACTAGTGCTGGAGTTCCTGTAGTGTACAAGTGTTCCTGGTGAATGATTGTGTGGACAGTCACCACAGACAGATGCCTCTTCTGCAAGTTTTTTTTTTTCCCCAAGTCTCAGACATTCCACTTTCTAAATGTTCAAGGGAACGACGGAAGGAAAATGCAGTTGACCTAGTAAATTGTAGTCAGGGCATCTCTAATGTGGGCATCCACCCATTACAATCATATGTGCTTGCTGAACATCTCATTCCACTTCCAATCTCTCTTTGCTGCTATAATAAGCTCTACTCCTCCAGGAAGGCTTTACTTTAGATTATCGAGTGTGGCCGTGTGGATTTGTGTTCAATCAGCCACAAAGGCATTATCGAGGTCAGGCACTGATGTTGGGTGAGGGGGGTTTTAGGGTACTCTCGGTGTTCCAGTTCATGCCGAGTGTGTTAAGTGGGATTGAGGTCAGGGCTCTGTGCAGGACAACCTGAGTTCTTTCACTCCAACCTTAACACTCGATGTCTTCAGCTTGTTTCTAATGAATGAAATTTTTTACCTCATACAAAGACGTTCTCTACAGTTGCGGGCTTTAAAGTATTTCTAAATAGGAAATACATTCATATAGTGTGAGTGGAAACATGAACTTTATAAAGGGTGTCAAATTTTGAAGGCCCCTGCGTTCATGAATATGTTTCCTTTATTCTCCACTTAACTGATGTATAAAATGTGCAGTCTGAATGTTAGAAAGAATTTATGCACTGGTTTGAGAAACTGCCACTGGTCTCTTGTGTATTATTAAACCATTGAAAGCACAAAACATTTTGCACCGGTGAGTTCCCAGATTTGACGGGTCAATTAACTCGTTTTGGCACACTGTGCCGTTACGGCTCGTATTTTGCTGGCGAAGCTTCCAGAAGATAAATTGCCTGGTGCAGATTTCTTGTTCTGCTGTTGAGTGCAGCAAGGTGATGTGAGGATAAGGTCTGCTAAGTCACTCGCTCTCACACTGACATTTTGTTATCCTGCTGCTATCTGGCTGGCACCCAAGTGGATTTTGGTGCAGTGGAGGAAGGAGGCGGAAGACTGCGCTCCTCTTTCAAGACCGACCGGCTCTGCCACGCACGCTACGATTTGACACTCTGTTTCCAGAAGGCTTTTTTAGCGCCTGGGACTTGTAATATCTGGGTGAATTTTTACAAACAAATAGCACGTCTGCAGAGCGTAAAGCCTGCTCCCGCTGCATCGGAGGCATTTAGCGCTTTAAATCGATTCAGGGACATAAAGGGGTCATTGTTGAATAGAGCGAGAAGAAAGTAGTTTTGGTTTTTATGGAAAAAAAAGGTTTATTGGACTCTGGACCTGTTTGAGCTACTGTAGCAAAATCTGAAATAGAGTTTTTATGTATAGAGGATCAGGCCAAGAGTCCTCCGTTAGTCAGGAGTCTATAATCGCTGCAAACCTTTGGGGTCTGTCATTTCTTCTAAATGTGTGTAAGCACTTCCTTTAAGGGATGGAGGATGTTTTTTTATACCTGGGTGCAGGGTTGTATGTACTAGGGATGAGAATCACCTCCTGAAACCATATTATCATGATAACTACGTGCCGATTCAATTGTGATTTTGTAATATCACAATTCAATATTACATTATCCTCCGATTTTTGTTACGATTTTAATCCCTTAAAAATGCATGTCTTTCGGCTCCATTAAATGTCACCTATTCCTTATAACATTAGGTTTCTCACAAGGCCAGCATTTAAACAATACCAACTTCAAGTATCTGTCATCCACCATTATTATTAATTCCAAACAAAATTAGCAAATAATTCATTCCTACCACACGGGATGAAAATGTGTAAATAGTTCAGAGTGTACCACCTGCCTTAAATGCCTCCAAAGTCTCAAAACTCAACCTGACGGTGAGAGCAAGGGTTGAGTGGCTGCAGGCATGCGGGACTTCTAATGCACGTGGTTTTTGACTAATTAGTGCTTGCAGTGATTTGAGACTGCGAGCTGCGACCTTTTGGTGAGAGTGTGTGTAATGAGTGGGTTTGAGACTAATTCGCTCACCGAGTTTGGAGGAAAAGGCAAATCGGAGGGTTTTAACACACGACTTTTGATAATCTAACTCCATAAAAATGCGTTTCTGTTGCGCAACTTGGAAGCTGCACTCTGTACAGAATCGTTTATATCTGAGGCTGATCCCCGGCCATGGCCGAAAACCAGCTAATTCTGGTTACTGGCTGATCAACCGGTTCGTCTCCTTTATAAATGTAAAAATATATATTTTTAAATCAGTTTTGTAGTCATGATATCGCCACACAAAATAATCACAAATCATAACTGAATCGATGTCTTTCCCATCTCTAGTATGTACATGTGTGTACAAGTTCAATATTACCACTATATTTTCATATTAAGTGTAGAATAGCCTGTTTTGTTTTTTTTTTCACTTAAAAAACGCTTTATTACACAATGACAGTCGTTTTTCTTTGTCTGACGGACTAATCTTGACGAGTGGAGTTGTTGCAATTCAGGTTGTCAACGTTTCTGTGTTTAGACGTCAGGGAGACAGCGCGAGAAATCCGAGCTGCTTGGAGAACAGCAATCAGGCTTTATCTCGAGACGAACTGCCTGTAGATTTGGACAGAACAAAAGGCCGACAAACAATTTAGCTTTGTAGTTAAATGTGGTTTAATGAACGTCACCGCTGAAAAGGATGAAGTTAAAGCATATCATTCAGCCTTATGGCTGCTGCGGCGCACACAAAAGTGTAACATGAATGTGTTATTAAATCACCGGGCTTGGAAACCGCTTTATGTAGGGTCGTGTATAAACCGCTAATGCTTCGCTCCTTGTGTGTTGCTTCAGGCTCAGACATATACTATGTAAGCACCCGGATCTCATTTTGTGTCCACCTTTATTCACGCTTTGAGACACGGTGTGTACAAAAGATTATTTTTCTGTATTTACGTTTTCTTTTGTCGGAGAAGGACTTGACTGTGCTTGAATTCAAGTAAGATGTTTACTAAATGTTTAACACTTGCCATGTCTTGTGCTTAAAAAAAAAAATCCTTAAAATCCTGTAATTTTGTTTTAAAGCACCTTTTGTAAGTACTGTACTTAAACCCATAGTCTTGGTAATGAATTTAGATGATACAGTATAAAGGAAGCAGTATTAAAAAATACAGACTGTGGGTGGAATTTTCAGGGGGTTTTTTTTATATGAAAAGTATTTAGTATTAAAAGCATCTTTATAAGCAGTATCTGAAATGTTGATCATGTTGATTTTGCAAGGTTGGAATAAATAGGTTCTTTCTGCACGTCTGCACCATGTGGGGTTAAAATTAGGTGACAAGTTTCCAGGAAGGAAATTTTGCTTCCGTTCCTTATCAGTAAACTCAGTGAGTCCCACCATCTCACAAAGTGTTTATTTTCCTCCACTGGGTCTCTGGCTGAGGAAGAGGCTCTGACTGTATTCACCATTTCATATGATGTAAAACATCTATCCAATCAAAGATGAGACTGAATTTTTGTAACCAATCATTACGCAGAAGGCAGGACGTATCAGAAAACTTGGAAAGCCTTACCTAACCTTGTAACCTAAATTAATAGAAAACCTCTTCTACTACTACTTCCACGGTATTTGCAGCAGATTACACTCTTTACCACTTTACACACCTAAACACAAATGTTATTCTGATTAAATGCTTTGAGCATGTAAACGGTTAAGTTGGAATTTTCGGTCAGATTTCGTTTCTCAGTTTGGAGAAATATTGCTAGTGTTGTATGTTGTTTAAAATTCCCTATAGTAAGAACAATACCAGCAGAGACTCAGGCCTGTAACTGCAAAAGTGTCATTTAAAAGCATTTTTTGAGCCAAAAAGAGACACGCTCAGGGAGCCGTCTATGTTATTTTTTTTCCACTTTGCGTATCAAACATGTCAAAGTAGGAAATGGCATTATTACGGTTTGCAAAGTACCACTTACAAAGCACCGTGAATGCAGCGTAAGCCTGCATATTGGTCAGAGTGCGCTGATCTGGTTATAGCATGGTACTCTCAGCCCTGTAAAGTTACAGTATGAACGATGACATTAAAATACATTATTAGTTTATTTTCAAGATTTTTAAACCAACTGATTATTACTTTTGCCTGGCTCACAAAGACGCCTGATGGATGATATCATGAACTAAAAAAAAGCAACCATTTTAAAGGTGCCATATTTTACTCCTTTTTAACAAGTTGTTATAAATCTAAGAGGTCATGAAATAGAGTACGTCGTCAGTATGTCCAGTATAATGTTCCAGCTGAAATATAACTCAGAACATGCATGGCAGCATCTCTGAAATTCCTTGTTTCACTCCTCTTCCGGACACACAGTTTCAGTGTCTGTAGTGTTAAATGCAAATGAGATACTTTCTGTCTGTGCCCCTTTACTGAAGTGCATTTTTTCAGCCAATCAGAAAACAGCATATGGGACTGAAAAAAAAAATGCAGAAAAGCTAGGGAAGGGGCTATGCAAATTGCACCCCTATATATAGTAATGTCATCACATGGATGGATAAATGTAAAAAGATGGAAAAACAAAGAGGCGAGGGGATGATTTTTTGCTTCATATTTTGTCTGTGTGCACAAACATTTTAGATTCTCATAAAAATGTCTAAAATTGATCAAAAAGTGAATTTTGGATGATAGGACTTCAAATGAGAAGCCGAGAGCTCCCAAGCAAATCATTTAGCAGTGATTTATTGTCGAAGTTGAAGTTGAAGTCAAGGTCGAATTTCATAAAAGCATCAACCTCTCAGGGTTTTTCTTTCTTCTACTTTTTTTTTTTTTTTATCTAATGATCAGTAAGCGAGATCATTTCCTTTTCTGGAGTTTTCACATGTTATGCAGGAATGAATAATGCCATGCTGTCAGGTTGTGTAATAACCTTTTGAGAAAATGGATTAGTGTTAATTCCCTCTTGCTTTTTTCAGCCCTCGGTATATAATAATTTAGCAATAATGTAGTCCCTGTGTGTGGATTAAAGTGCTGGCGTTTCTTGAGCACTTCGATTAGCAGGTGAGGATTCTTTCGAGGTCTACTGACTGGCAGATGATAACAGTGAATTATTTATCAAATCAGAGGAAGCAGGAGAAGAAGGAGAAGGAAAGAGGGGCAGAAAAATGATGTCCTGAATTGGAAATGTTAACATTTCAAGTTGAATAACTGACTGGAATGAGTTTTCTTGGATGTCACGTTAACCAAGTGTTAAAAAGTGTTTCTTCTGAACTCTTTGTTGCAGCGAAGTTTGTTTGTTTTTTGGGTTTTTCTTTTTGTGTTGGTCTCATTACAATGACTATGCTCAGTGATATTCATGAGTCCCGAAAGATCACTTAAATCATTAGTAAGACCCAGAATCTGTGCTAATGATGAAGTTCGTGCTGACGGTTGAATCATTCGTGTTATTTGTATTGTGAAATGTGTCCCTAAGGATGGCAGAACCTCTTTGGTACTTGATGATATAATGAGCTGTTGGCACTGTGGTCGAATAGTCACTATAGCATCATTAAAAACAGCCTGCCGCCTGACACCGAAGGGTTTTGGCTTGGTTACAGAAAAACGTTTCTCAATCATTCAGTTCTGAACCTACAGGATACTAAAACTCAGCCCAGGTACCCTGTTTCAAGCTTGGGCTATTTATTTATTTATTTATTTAATTCATTAATTAATTTAGAATTTTAGGTTTGAGAACCAGTTTGAGTGGAATAATCTCCCTCTGACTGTTTTCCTGTGGTAAGTTTTTGCAAGTTTTCTTTTCATTTTCTTTTGACTTCCTACTTGTAACCCTACGAGCATGAACAGTATCTTCTCTGCAGGAAATCATATGCATGTTTTTTTTTTGTTGTTTTTGTTTTATTATATTTTTATATACTTGGCATAGCTAGCTACTACGCGTTAGAAAGTGAATAAGAGGATGTTTTCTCATGTTTGTCCCTGGAAACCTTCCGTAGACTGATTCTGATTACTTACCCATCATGCCTTTCACTCAACCCCTTCCAAAAGCGTGCATGAAGAAGAATGTTGTATTCGCTAGGCGCTGTCGATGTAACCGTAACAACCAGCAGTACACAATTCTAGCAATTATAACGTTCAAGAGGGCCAGACTTTCTGGTTTGGATACTGGTTTAAAAAAACTTGAAAAACATGAAGCATCAGGTGGAGGAAAATGTCAAATTTCAGTATGCAGTAAAAACCAGGTCTGACTCTTTAGAAAGTGTGTATGATTTTTATATAATTTTTTTTCCCCCTCTTCCCACTCTTGTCTTTTTAAGCGGTGTATTTTTAAAAGTGAAGTTGAAAACCCTCCTTCCGTTTTTTGTAATGATAGTCCTCTGGTTTAAAGAACTTCTGAACACACACGCACACAAATAATAACACCTTTAAAAGTCTTTCTGTAGCCTCTGACCACTTTCTGTAGAGATCTTTTTTTCTTGGAATGAGTCTAAACACCACCATATTCATTTACCACATGTAATAAATTGTCCGTTGCTGAAACACGGTCCTCGACTTGACATTACACACTCTTTGACTGGCTGAACAGTGCGGATGCTGGACATCACAGTGACCAAAGATTGGTGCATATACCATCTCCGATGATATAACACTTTATTATTAATGGATCCGAAGCTGACGCTTTTCATCCACTTGACTGAGTGACAGCATGGATCCCAGGACTGCATTGACAGTTTGTTGCGTTTCTTTGCTCGCTTTGCTTCACTTGTGTCAAAATGTTGAGAGAGCTTCAGTTTCACAAGTGGCAATGCAGGTGTCGAGCGAATCAAATCGTGTTGTGTGCTTGGACGAATCCTCATCATCACGGATTCGTGTGACGGAACCATGTGAATGTAGCTTTAAGGGTAAGGACGTTCCTCCACTCTACACGAATTAAAAACAAATTTCTTTTTAAAGTAGATGTTCTTCTGTTTGTCAGCTGCAGTTGAGCTTCGGTAATGTATTTCTCCCTGCTGTTTATAATGAATTGGCCCAGTGGAATCGATGGCCTTATCTGAGTCGAGCGAGTTTTGACTGAAATTGACTAAAGCTCCAGTCACTTATCCATGCAGACAGCCTTTCTCCTCTTCTGGCAAATTCCCAGTGGGCTAGACAATTGCATATTTCCACACGACTGGGTCATGGTGAGGCAAGGACATTTCAGTTTAAACAGGGGGCAATCAGCAAAACACCGCCAGCATCCTGTTTGTGCTCTCTGATATATTCCCTTTTTAAGATTGTTCCTGTGAGACCGTTGGCTTCGTGTGATCGTCACCGTAATGAAAAGGTGGAAATGTTTTACCAAAGAGTCACCATGGTGTCCTATGTCAATCTCATGCACTCGGGGATAAAACGGGTTCATTACTTGCAGATTGCAGAGCCCTTAAATTGGAGCGATTGTGGTTCAAAGTAAATCTGTGCTTCCATCTATTTGGAGAAGTCTTTAATTGCAAGCAAAGTCCCTGTGCGATCATCTGACTCCCTGTGAACATGGACATCGCAGAGACCTGGCGGTTTGTGAACTTTACTTTTGCGTGGCTCACATTCAAGTATGCACTTTAGAACAAGGGCATCTTTTCAAAGAAAAGCCTAATTGCATAAACGTATTTTAAATGTAATTGCTTCTAACTAGTTCGCTGCCTCGGGACTTACTGCAGTATAGGAATCTCTATTTGTCGTTCTTCAGTTGAAAACGGATAATAATGAAGATTCTGCATTTAAACTGTGTTAGGAGAAAAATCACGTGTGCCGGGGCTCTGTGGCGAACAGCAGCGGAGATACTTATTGAATTCCTGTATAGTGAAATCACCCTGATAAACAACACGCCGTTTTACTTTCTTAATTTAAACCCCCGTTTCTGTTTTGCAAGCGAAGACATTCTCGGCTTTATGGGTTTGGCAGCGCGGACAAGGGAGGCTCAGGCGCGTACGAGAGGGAAGTCGTGTTGCTCTGCCGCGAAGTAAGACAACAAATTATATATAAAGGAATATATACATATTAGAAAATACGAAACGGTTTTATTATTTTGTTTTTTTTCCTCTGTAGTTCTTTGTGCTGTTTGCACAGTGTTTTCTGAAACACATTTAATCATCAGGCATCAAACTTGAGTTTGTTTTATTTTGTAATGTAATTTGCGGTTAACTTTTTTCCCTTTTATTTTTAAGTTACCCAAAATGCCATTCAAAGCCGAAACAATATTACAGCCAGTGGAAATTATTCATGGTTTCATCTCTCCCTAAAAGATGCTATGCTGTGCCATGCTAATACACCATTTGTGATCCAAATATGTTAAACATATTTGATATTTATCGTCCCTTCAGTAACACCAAACTTTGAACCTAGAAACATCACATTAAATACAATAACTTAAGGCTTTGCGATATGATTTATAACCGTCGACAAACATTCAAATGACATCTCACTCGCTCACCATTCGCACGTCTACAGCGTCCTGGAAAAAGAAACGGCATGTTGAGTTTCTCAGCAAGCACAAAGACAAGCGTATAAATGCCGTGTGTGTATCTTGTGGTGTGGTATGTTGTGTTTGGGTGGTTTGAATGGGATATTTTATACTCGTCCTTTGGCTTCAGCCTCGTCACTGGAGGCTTTGTCCATGGTCGATGTATTCTGCTGCGGTACATATACAGCACAGATTGGATAGATCCAGTGTGAGCAGCGGGAATCACTCGGCTGGTTCCAGACTTTCTGAAAAGTGGCCGTCAAGTCAGATTAAAAACTCAACGTCTGACTGTAAATTGGTGTTTTTGTTTCAAAATGTCTGGCGCATATTTTCCTTGTTTTTCTCACATAATGCATAATGTAATGGGAAATGTATTTTCAACCAATTACGTTGGCCTTACTATTATTATCATAAACGTTTACATTGAATCTGAAAACTGCAAATTATTTCAATTTATTTTTACATTCAACGTGGAAGAATTTTTGTAGGACAAAAGCAAGCGCAACCCCAGCCTCGCTTTTTTCAAATCAGATTTTGATTCAGAAATGCTGCATTTTATGCACACACTGTACTGAAGTATAATTTAATCATTATTTTTGGTTGATTAAATGAAATGCACTAATGGGTGAGTCTTTGATTTAGAATCAGTACACACTTTTAAAATTTCTTAGGTAAAAATGCAAATGTAAAATCATATATATATATATATATAATATAAAAAAAAATTTTTGTCAACCAAAAAAAATATAGACACACTTCAGGGAAAGAAACATAGTATGATTTATATTATATTAATATACTCTTAGCA
>JAOVVA010000010.1:15855986-15868017 GCA_028565275.1 Leiocassis micropogon | reverse complement strand
TGTATTTATAAATTTATATTTGTTATATTTATTTATTTATTTATTTATGTATTTATAAATTTATGTGTGTGTGTATATATAGATATGTGTGTGTATATATGCATATGTGGTCTAAAGGAAGACCACAGCTTTCTCAACCTGATAAACGCCTTGTGCTTCCTGCACTGATCCAGAACACAGCGCATTGAGATAAAAAAAAAAAAGGGCCAAAATAAACTGCAGCTTGTCCCCGAGGACTGATCTAATGGGTTGAAATATCACTACGGAGATATGGACTCAAAAGGTTGGAAAAGATTCTGCATTTTATTCTTAAGCTGCGATTTCACACTCGGGATTACATCATTTCTCATTTGGCGTGTTCGACAGATGTTACGGAAACCGGACACCTCCGTGTTTGTGTTTTGTTAGCGACATGATAAGCAGCTAACGTGCTCGGGTGATGTATATTTCCTTTCTCATACAGGGAACTGTATAGTCAGTGTTTTACATTTAACTAACTAATAAGTCAGAGTTGAAGAGAGAAGCCAGAGTCAACTTCTCTGATGTGTTGCATTTCATGCTTCTGTAGGGTTTTTTTTTTTTTTTTGGTTTTAAGAAAGTAATGTAAAATTAAAAGACCTGAAACCAACATTTTTTCTTCTAATTTTAGCCGTAATTCCCATCAGTCTTTTCGTTAGTGGTCTCGACATCGTGTTAATGGGGGAGTGCATCACATGTTTCCTCTGAGAAAAGTGACGCCAGCTGACTGCATATTTTTAAACTGCTTCATAGGTGACGGCGTGACACGCTCGGAGGAAAGCACTGTTCCTCCTACATGAAGCCATGATAGGCTAGTGCCGCTACGATTGTGAGAGTATGGGTGTGCCATCTCTCCCCCGAGTGACTCGCCCGGGAATCGAACTCGTCATCACTGGATTATGTTGGCGAGATTAAATTCTCAGAGGTTTTTAAGCACTTTCTGGTTAAATGTATGTAGTCACGTGACCATCACACTGTCACATGCTTGTTGAAGAGCTAATTAAATTTTTGGGGGAATTACTATAGGGTTTATTTTCTTTTTCCTGTTATGATGACCTCCACTTTTTTCGGGAAGGCTTTCCACTAGATTTTGGAGCATGAAAAATGTACAAAAAACGCAGATCTTCCCAACGTATCAGCAAAATGCTAGAAAGTTGTAAGTAACATACTTTTACCATCATATTTAAAGAATTGTGCCTTTGTGTTACGTTTTTTATTTATTCTTAACCCATGTGGGTGCCTTTGCGTTTGTCCTCTGTTACCTCTACTTGTTCTCTTGATCTCACGATATTCTCACATACATTTTTTTTTTTTTTTTTCAATGGTCGTTTAATTTCGTGGTCCATCAGTTACTTTCGATTATTCCTGGCATGTCGACCACTTACATGACGGCAGTGGGTTGGTGCGGTGCAGTACTGCATAATGAGTGCCGGGGAAAGAAATCCGTCTGAGAGCCTGACGAGCCTCACACCTGACGTTACCATGCGCCGTTGGTGATCAGATCACAAGCACTAGTCGCATTATGACTGTGTGATCACATTTTGGGAAAAAAAAAACCCGTCTTGCATTTTTATTGCATCAGTTTTCCGCTGCATTTCTTTTCACACAGAAATCGCCTTCAAATCCTGTCTCTCTCATTTACACACCTTTTATGGACTGTTTGATTGTGTCTGTAATTAAATTACGACAAACAGAACTATGAAAAGCAACTCCTTTTGATTTTTCCTGTCGTCTTCATCCACCAAAGCCTCTGCCGTTTAGCATGATTTCCACACAGTTCCACAGGATTACGTTTTCTAACTCTGGTAATGACTTGCCAGTGAGTTAGTTCTTCACATTTGTGTTGTGTTGTTGTTGCCATATTGTGTCCCAGGCCACTAATGAATGTGGTTTGTGAGATCGGAGATGCATTGTTCACACCTGTACTTAGTCCTGTCCGCTCTAATCACCAGGTGTGAATTGGGCTTGAATAATGCAGTGATTGTCTCATTATGGTTCCTTATCATCCCAGTTTCAGTTTCTTTTATCTCTATTAAGCATTCTATGTCTAAACTGTATTGTGTAAATACATTTAACTTTTGGGACATTTGGCGGACGCCCTCATCCAGAGCGACATTACTGAGCTAAGCAGATGAGCGGTAATGTCTGGCAGTGCTTGGATTTGAACTCGCAACCTTCCTATCAGTAGTCCAGTATCCTAACCACTGGACTGCCACTGCGCCTGTAGCGACACCTTATTACCATTCAGGCTGTCTTCGTTTTGATTAGGACACCTCTCAAAGCTCTCCTGATTCATTAGCGAAGTGATAAGCACTCCTAAGATCAGACATAACGATGAGCTGCTTTTAGTTTTGTGTAAGAGCAGGATTAAAATTGCTTTCCTCTCAGTTATGAGTGATTTTCCTTCTCTTGATGAATACAGGCTCTTCATGAACACAGACACACTTTTTGTAATCCTTATTACCATGTGGCAAAGGGAAATAGTTTGAGATTTCCTAACGATCCTATTTATTTATATTTTCTAAAACAAGCGAATATGTCATTAAAACCCTCCTGACCAAGATGAATTGACCATTGAAGAGTTGACGGGTGAGTTTAGCAAAACCCAAAGTACCTGATTAGTGTCAGTTGTGGTTTGTTATAGCTGAGACAGTTTAGTTTCTTGCTACATGAATCGACAACCACTGAAGATGTTGTCAAAATGGTACAGGTAGTTCCTGACCAGTGCTGAAAGACTCATTTCATTTCTTGGAAGTAGAACACTCCGATGGAGGTTTACTGACGGTTACTTCGGATGTATAATCTGTCTGTGTCCCATAAGCTATATATATATATCACATGGGAGGAAGGAACATCCTGCTGTCAGGGGCATGTTTTTTTAAGCCCCAGGATCCCAGTCCCGATGCACTTTTAAACAGAAGAAGAAATCAGTGCATCGCACAAATGATGTCCTCAAGAGATAAAAGACAAGTCTGGAAATTCGCCCTGTTGGCATCAAATGACAAGTCCATTGTACAATCCATTATTGGTTGTTTAGAGACGGAGTAAATATGTATAAGGGCAGAAAGGGCACTGTAGTCCAGGTTGTTTTCACACTTCTGTTATGCAGGACTCTGGGCAGTCTGCCCTGAGAGTTTACTTTTAGCTTCTTGTATTTTTAATGCAGTCTTGAAAAATAGTTCTCCGGGCTTCCTGAAGAATTTTTTTTGCCTCTCATTTTTGACAAGTTTTGTATCTCATTTTCAGTCCAGTCCCTGAACCTGAACTGTTTTTGTTTGTTAATAACACTATGACCTATGAATCATTCAAGCGTAAAACCCATCTAACTTGAGAAACAGGTGCAGATGATGACAGATCAGTATATTAATCACACGCCTGGTGATGCTGAGTGGTAGGAACAGATGAGAGGGGAAATGAGGTTGTTACATAAGCACTTTTTTTATTCTATCTTTAGGCGCTTTAAAGCCTGTCACAGTAAAACATTTGTTCCCATTTCTTTAATTTTATCTCACTTACACTCTTATTATCAAAACCTCTTATCCTATACAGGGTCATGGGAGGCCTATTCCAGGGGACTCGGGGCATTATGCGGGTACACCATGGACAGGTGCCAGTCAAAACATACAATCGCAGACTATGAGCAATTTGGGAGCACCAGTTAGCTTTATCTAAATGTCTTGGGGTCATGGGAGAAAACCAGAGCCCCTGGAGGAAACCCGCCCAACATAGTTCTATAGACTGATCAGCATTGCAAGTCTTTATTTTTTTTGATCACATCACAATATTCAAGTGGTTTAAAGCACAATTTACACCACTGAGCTCATGTAACATTAACAGACATAGTAAGAGGTAAATAAAAAGTCTTATCTTCCCAACAGATTCTGCCTTCTGCATTATGATTGGTCACAAGAGTTTGGTCTCATCTGTAATTGGTTAGATGTTACCCGGGCCAGTCCTAGAGCAGGAAGGCAGAACTTTATGAGGCAGTGCGTGTTTAGCGCAGTTAAGCACCACATCACTGGGGAGATGGCAGTGAATCTTGGAGACAGTGAGGTGTGGGACCACAGCTGGAGGTCACGGCTAGCAAAAGCACATCAGGACCTTGGTTTACCCTGCATTATTGGTTTGATTACAACAGTGTGCTTGATATTTAAGTGTGTTATATGTTACACTTCATGCTAGGTGGCGACGCCGTGGTGTGAAACATCACGCCTCTTCTGAATCCAGAGTTTAGTAGCGAGCACTTGTACTTGTCATTTTACACATTTTCGCCATTTGTTTTTATTCTCTGTGAAATATTACATTGTTTGCTGAGGGCATTTTGAAAAATGTCTTCAGCCTGCTTTTTCAGGACGTTCAGAAAATAAAAATGAGACTCCAGAGTTGCATTTAATAAACGCACTGAAACGCATGCATGGTTAAACCTACATTATTGCGCATCGTATTTTCTCAAAGCATTACCAGAATCGATAAAGGTATGAGGGGGTGTTGCTCTTACTGCAAGTCTGCAGGATAAATCTAGGAGCTTGTTTGCCTTGTGTAAGTGCAGCCTCGTTCTATAGGTGCCTGAAAGAGCGATTTCGTCACTTTCTATGAATAGGCTGGAAATGATCTGTGACATGAAAAGCTATAAAAGCTTCTGCCCCCTATCTAGCTTCCTCTCAGAGAAATTTGTGTCCTGTGGAGACTGTCATCTTGCCTTCCAACGCCTTTCATTCGCCTTTCTGCCTCTCTGTGCCGCTCACTGGGCAGAGTTAAATATGACTTGAGTTGCCAGCCTGCTTTATTCAGATGTGCATCATGGGAATTGAGATGAAAGAAGTAGGAAATGTTTCATTTCTGCCTCTCTGGTTCTTATCTGTAGGCACAAGGACAATATCAAAGGCACTTTCACTTCTGGGCTTCTTTGGGCTTTCTGATTGCATGTTCACGAATCTCGCCCACAGCAAGGAAGCAGGTACAACGCAGGATGCGCACACGCATGTGCCCGACATTCACGCTTCCTTTTTTTTTTTCTTTTTTTCTTTTCTCCTTGAGTGCCCTGTGCCCCTGACATTTTGCTGAGATGGAGCCTTGCTGACTCCTTCTTGATTCCAATCACTTGGACCTCCCAGTGCATTTCTATTTCAGTCAACAGCTCAAGCACACAATCCAATTACCCAAGTGAGCCTCGTGTGGCTCTCCATATAGAGCAACGAACCGCTCACCACCACCACGCTGCATCTTAGAAATAGCTTGTTAGAAAAGTTCTGCTTCTATAATTAAGGGCCTGAGAGAGTTGCTATTTTTCTGTTTCTGAAAGAGTCTCACGGTGGCCATTAGCCACTCTGAAGTCTAGACGAGGTACCTTTTTTTTTTTTTTTTTTTTTTGCAAGTTGTCTGAAAATTCTTTTTAAGTAGCAAGTTGTCTCTAATTGTGTCTTTCATAAGGGTTTTTAGGGATATTTCAGCTATTTCTGCTGCTTGTTGCTACACAACCTCAAGAGACAAAGTGTTATGTTAAACCCTTACTGCAAATCAGTGTGTAAAAAAAAATGTTTTGATTAATTGCCTGACGTACAGACTGGATAATTTTGCATGATTATGAGGATCGAGCATGGAGGGGTGCGGCTATACACCGACAATTAAATAAGATTTTACCCGTTTTAAATAAATCAATAAAAAGAAAATTTGTATATGGTAGTGAGTGTGTATGATTGTGCCGCTAGAACATAAAACTTAAACTCGAAGGTGAAATCTGTTTATTGGTTATCAGTGTGATTTTTATTGATTAATTGGTTGTTTATTGTTAACATGTTGGACAATCAGTTAAGAAAAAAATGTCACATTTGCAGTCTAATTCTGGTGAATTAGATGAGTAACTGTGTTAAAACAAAGTTATCACTTGATACTAAGTGTTGCGCAAAGCGTCCGCAGACACTCTGGTGTGTCTTATAGAAAAGACATGAATTTCCTATTTTGGTATCATTTATAGCTATCGTCACTGCAATTACGGTTGCAGAAATTAAAAAGATTAAAAAGCCCTCTGTTAACATTTCACCGTCATGTTCAGGATCTAGTCCGGCCAAAGAACGCCTAATTCGGAAGTTTTTTATTTTATTGCATTCATTTTTTTCGTTCGTCTGTGACAAAAGAGGAATCTGGTAACATGGAGTTTCCTATATTTGTCAGATGAATTCAACTTTAATTCAGTGTTATTCGTGTACCACTTTGAACAATAGGCACTGGCATACAGCAAAGGTGAAGAATAGGGAAGAAACCTTGAGAGGAACCAGACTCAAAAGGGAACGCGACCTCTCCGGGGTGACGCCACGTACTGGAACCGTAACCGTGATGCGCTGAATCCATTTCTGCTCGAACCGCAGTTACAAATAAACTGGTGTAACACGTCTACACCTGCACAGCAATGACTGGAGAGACAGTAGCCTCGAACGGATAGCGCTGATAAAGAAGTTTCAATACGAACAGAGTGCGGATAAAATTTGACTCACCCTCGTATGTGCCAGCCAAGCCGAAGTGAAGTAGAAGCCTGTTCAGTTTAAACCCTAGAATCTAAACTCATTTGCATAATATGTGTATGTTATCTCGCAGCAGATCTACCCAGGAAAATCAACAGCAGATTGCCGTGATTAAGGCGTGTCTTATAACAGTAGATTAGTCACAGTCTCCTCATCAGTGCTAGTCTAAGAATTCCCAGTGGGGGTGGTTGTGCTGTTTAGTAGCTGTTCACGATCAGATAAGCGGCGGCATGCTCGCAAAACACTGCTGGTGATTATGGAACCAGCGCTCGTCCCCCTGCTGAGCCAAATCGACAGA
This sequence comes from Leiocassis micropogon, assembly GCA_028565275.1. NCBI lineage: Eukaryota > Metazoa > Chordata > Actinopteri > Siluriformes > Bagridae > Leiocassis > Leiocassis micropogon. Next base: position 15,861,183 of record JAOVVA010000010.1, on the reverse strand, counting down.
AAAACAGAGATTAATGCTCGTACGTATCCCCGTGCCTAATGTTCTTCCACATTTGTGCATGCAGGCTGCACGGATGCTACAAATAATAATAATTTTATTTATTTATATATATATTTTTGGTATTGAAGCACACAATGAAGGAATCAAAATCCTTTGAGTTGCACCATCAGGGGAAAAAATGTGTCGTTTGTATGGGAAGATGGAGCTTTCCAACTTCATGATGCCTGCTATTGTCTGAAGAAAATGCTGTGCACAGAAGCCCGTTATTTATTTGTCAAAAATCTTACTCTGCTATTAGTGAGGAGCGAAGCGCAGCAGGTCAGCTTAAGTAAGCTAGCGTTTCCGTTCTTCTCGTCGTAGTGTGACAGCCCGGCCCGTCCCATCCTGTCCCCTGCACAGCTGCTTTTTCACGTCTGTGGTTGTTCTGATCGAACGTCTCCTCGTGCAGACTGCTTCTGTTTAAAATGGGTGATGGGGGTATCGCTGCAAATCAGGATGCTGGTTGTGCTTTCTCACACTTCAGTCTTGGTCTCATCAGTTTCAGAATGCAGGCCCAGCGCCCTCAGGTTGATGAGCGCCATGAATACTACAATACCGCTGCGACTGATGCCATGAGAACCCCTGTGGTCACGCTGGCAAGTGGCAGAGCGACAGCCGATTGTTTGTTTTGACTCGTGACTTTGTTTTCGAGCAAGCTTTCATTTTTACTTAGATTGAAAAACCTTAACCCTGGTTTCATCTTGTACTATTCGTTGTTTTGTCTCGGACATCAAAACAAAAATTACCGGCATGTCTGCTTCTTCTATTACGAATTGTAATGATGACGTTCTATCGGCTGCTCCTGTCGTGGGGTCGCAACAGTGGATTGTGTGATCCGCATTACAGCGAGAGACAACTCTCCCACTCTGTTCGGGTTTGGGACCGCCTGGGTTTGGGCATCGGGTGGGGGCTTCCTCATTTCAGGCGGAAAGTCTACCACTAAGCCACCAGTGCCCCATGCTGCTCATATCATGGATATGGGAAAAAACCCTGCCTGTTCGAAGGCGTGTCCAAATCCTTCACCAATAGTCCAACTCTTCGTCTTGAGACCATGGTAGCGCTACACGCCAATGTATACTCTATAGCGCGCCTTGCGGAGGAGCCTGACGTGCACCTCCCCAGAACTGTAACTACGCGTCATGGAGACACAGACCACAACAACTGGCTGCTTCTGCATTCTTCTGTCGATTTACTAGCGGTTTGGCGATGTAATTGCAGCGCTACACAAACACACCAGCGCTCAAGTCTACCTGCTCACAGCACCATAGGCCAATTGCACAGCCTACAGCATTGGCTCTGATTTAACTTGACACAGAAGCATAAATCAGCCTCGAGGTAACATGGAGGTGAAAGGCCGCCTGTGCTACGGGTGCCAGAGTCTGAAGTAAATCCCTCATGGTCACTTGTGACTGCTCTCGTGTCTCTGTCCACGATGCAAATAAAAAAAACGATGCAATGAAAAGCACTGTGAATGAGGGGAAACCAGAGTGGCAGTGTGTAATAACCTAACCAGAGGGATGATGTTCCTTAAGCAACCTTCCCTTCAGCGAGAACTGATTCACACAGGAATGACTGTCACTTCCTCTGTCTATCAGTAGGCTACGTAACCTGCTCTTCATTACTGAGCGCCAGTTACATCACAGCGAAGGGGGTGTTGAGTATAAAAGCCAGCTGCAGAGACATCGAATGCAGAAAAGCCTCCGCAGTCAGGTTTTTAACCTAACAAGTTGATTTCACTTTCTCGACCTGTATCATTTTTCATCTCTTTCATTTTTATTCCTTTTTGCGTAAATAATTATAGCACACAGATTAAGCTAGCTAAACAGGCTGTGATGATAGTTCTTTCATCTCTGTTTGCAAATGCCGATTTATCTTTTTTCTTTTTTTTCCTTTTTTTAAAAAGAAAAAAAATCATTTTATTTTTTTGCCCACGTTTTCGTTCAGGCGTCAGCGTCGTCCGCCGTGAACGCCCGCGTTAATTAGGCTCACGTCGGGTCACGAGGGGCTGGAGAAGAAGAGTAAAGTAAAGCAGTTTGCCGAGCAGCTTCTTTGCCGCCTCTCCTCTGTGCGCTCTCCCAGCGCTCGCTGGCATGTGGCACGGAGAGCTAAATTAGTTTGGAGCCGTTATTTACAGCTCCTGGAAGGGCACCAGTAGCTGCACACCGAGCAGATGGCGTTTGCGTGGGTCTGTAATGAAGAGGACGACCTGTTCCAGATCTATTGAAATGTTGCTGTAGTCAGGGCTGAGAGGGTGTGTGTTTGTGAGCGGTGCATTGATCTGTGACTGCAAAGTAGGTAGGTTTTTTTTGTTTCGTTTTGTTCTACAGATGTCCAGACGAGGAGAAATCGTCCTGTATAAGTTGCTTGAAGTGCTTCGGCACCAGCCAGAACATACTTCACAACGTTACCAAACCGGAGAGCGTCTTCTGGGTACATTTTGAAAAACGGGTTATTGTCAATAACAAGCTAAGCACCTTAGGGACCTTAATTATGTAGAAAGTTGCTGCCCCAAGCACTGATGAGTGCTATTCCAATAAACTACTGGAGGATTTATGAGCTGATATTAACAATGACTAATGAGTCAATCCCCTACATAGAAAATACAATTCAATTGCTTTCTCCCTGTTTATAATCACCCAGTGAAAAGGGTTCCTGTTAATCCATTTCCATGATCAGTTTTATGACGAGTTTTAATCCAGACCTCATTTCCTGATCACGCGCCATTGAACAGTAGGTCTTCAGTTTTTAGCAGACATTTCTATTCTGCAGATCAGTTCGAAACAGTAACGTTGTTTGCATGTGTTTACTTAATCATGAATCATCTCCCTCTCTATCTTAAACAGAGTTGCATCAAGCTTTCTTGCACGCTTTTATTACCCTGTGTTTTTATGCCTCACCAATTACTTGATGTCATTTTTTCCCCCACATTTTTTTTTTTTTTTTTTTTGTCGTCATTGATTCGACTTCATTGATATTTTGTGTTCTGCAGCTAGAACATGGCTCGCACATCCTTGATTCAATATCGCAGTCAATAATGAAACGATGGCCTCTTTCCTGAGGTACTGCACTTCAGCCCTCAGGCTGTGGGTGCTAATGGAGTGTGTTTCACATTTCCTTAGGCCTGTCTGGAAGGGAGCATGATGCAGAGAAAGAGAGAGCCTTGGATAGCAGCAAGCCTGTGAAAATCCTTTGACATCTTTCTATGAGGGTTCTTGTGTACTGGTTGATACGACAAAATCTGATCCAGCATTATATAAGCTTTAGTGCTTAACGGTTTATCAAATAGGCACCACACCAGTGACAAGGCTGTGGGGAAAAAAGTGCTGAAGTGTGTACGTCAGTTTTTCTCCTCCCACTTTAAGCGAAGGGGAAAAAAGCCGACTCGTAGTAACAGTAACATTAGACAATCTCTATTACTGCAGAATTAATTTCCACCTCTGACGTTAGCCGTTTTCAAATTTGCATTTAAAGGAAATATAATTAAATCATGAATTTCTAGAATTAAGCGTCTAGAGTAGTTGGATGAAGGCATCCGTGCCATCATTTCAACCCCAAGTGCTTCCACAGTCCCAGAACTTTTAAGAAAATTAGTGATAAATGCCTTTTATACTGGTAAAAGGTGCAGATTGTATTTTTATTGCTTTAGATATTAGATCTGTGCGATTACATTGATTTGTGCAATTTGGTTTGTCTTTTTTTTTTTGTTTTTTTGATTAATTCAATCGATGGGCCAGATTTGAATTAGAACAAGTTTCACATTTTAAAGTGATTTAGGGAAACTTATAAACGTTTAATGCATCTTCAACAAAGTACTAGGAAGAAGACTCTTGTTTTGGCGAGAGTATTGCTGCTTCTTCTTTTGAGTTTATGGCCGGGTTAATGCGATACTGCCACCTTTAGGACTGGAGTTTGCAGCAGTTTAAAGGTTGGCAGGACAAAAAAAAAAATTTATTTGTAAAAAAAAAAACACAGCATTTAAACAATCAATACAGCATTTCAGTGATTATTAGATAGTTTTAGTAGATTGAAAGTTTTTGAAACCTGAAATAAATATGGCTGCTTTTATGCTGTTGAATCAATTTGAATTCGAAAGGTTGCAGTGCCCAAAATATCAGATTGATTCACCGCTCTAGTAGATGTATTTCTGGATTTTCGGAAGATTGCCTGAGGGTACTTGGTTGATGTTAACAAGAGCATTTATTGATGATCTCATTAATCTATGGATCAATACAGAGACACCAGCACTAATTTGATAGTTGAGCAGGAGCAAAGATCATGCAAGCCCATCTCGTTTTTCTTCATCTTGTTTTTGAGTGTACATTATTAAAGCGTTGTAAAAGCCCGTCTCCAACAACAAGCTGGTCTTAAAGTGGTGTGCCCCTCGCCAGGTTGCCAAGTGCACTTATCAGGAATGGGCTGTTATTCATGTCTTTATGGTAGCGTGTACTGTAAGACCCCACACCACTGAGCAGTCATTTGCATTACAAAGACTTTGCATTATTAAACGTGCAGTTGCCTACAGCGAATTAAAGTAATCTTCCCTCCTTGAGATTGAATTTTGGCACCAAATTGCATTTTGATATTATTTTATATCGATCATCTTGCATCGCTCCCTGTCCAACATTCAGTAGCAGACTGGTTTGTTTCACTTATTGAGAAGTGAGTCCAAAGCAGTCAAGTCCAAGCTTAGGAGAGGCGATGTGTACACTTTACAGCTCAATTAATGTAACTGGTCCGAAAGAAGATTAAGTGTTGGACTCGTCCAACATCAGTTTCATCACTCAATTCCAATAAACATGTTGCATAATTAAAAACAAAACGCTGTCTAGTGGAGAGAGGGTTTGATCGGAGCTGTTTCATGAATGTGAAGTAGACGGCATGGAAATGGAAGAATAACAGAATTTTAATGCAAAAAATAATGTATTTTCCAATTAATATCTTTGTACCTTGTTTTTGTGTTGTGAATATATACAGTGCTGTAACAAAGTAAAGTACAGCCTTTTTTCCCTTAATAAATGAAATCATCATTTAAAAACTGCATTTTGTATTAACTCCGGTTATCTTTATTTAAGATATTAAAATTTGTTTGAGGATCTGAATCATTGTGTGACAGATCATGGCAAATACTTTTTCACAACAGTGTATTAAAAAAAAAAAA
>JAOVVA010000010.1:15827122-15837826 GCA_028565275.1 Leiocassis micropogon | reverse complement strand
CCTTGACATATAGTTTCTTTTTAGCCTGAATTAGATTTAATTACATCAGACGAATATCTATTACCTGTTTATTTTAGAATGATCATTACATATAAATGATTTTTAAAAAATAGGCAATAATAATAAAAAATGCATTTCTCTAGGGAAATGTTATATCGCAAGCAATATCGTTATCGCAATATTCAACAACAATATTGCATATCGCATATTTTCCTAATATCGTGCAGCCCTACTAGTAACTGTCAGATAAGTAATATATATGTACATGCAGCAATCCTTTTAAAATAGTGCAGTAGAGTACATCATTTAAAGCGTGTGTTGTGTGTATATGTTTTTTATAATGTAGATTTTGTTACAATTCTAAACAAACTTATTCATTCCCTCATTGTCTATACCGCTTTATCCTGTATTCAGGGTCACGGGGGGCCTGGAGTCTATCCCAGGAGACCTAGGGTACACCCGGGACAGTAATGTATTGCAGGGCACGGACACACTCACTCACAATTTGACAACGCCAATTAGATTAATCTGCATGTCTTTGGACTGTAGGAGGAAACCACCAAGCACAGGGGGAACATGCAAACTCCATACACTATAATAATAATAATAAGAAGAAGAAGAAAGTTTGCAAATACTTTGTTCCTACCACACAGTTAGAATGTTGTGCCAATGCATGAACAGTTTAGAGCGCACCACCTGTAGGATTATAGAGGGATGGGAACATTTTACCACCTCAAATGCAAACATATATTTAAATGAAAAAGTTATATTTAAAAAAAAAAAAGTGTGTGGTGGTACATGAGTTGTGTGTGGTGGCTCACAGTTGAGGCTCTGGGTTACTGATCAGAAGGTCCGGGGATTCAGCACCGCTAAGTTGCCACTGTTGAGCCCTTGAGCAAGGCCCTTAACCCTATCTGCTCCAGGGACGCTCCTGGCTGACCCTGCCCTCTGACCCCGGCTTCCTAACTGAGATATGCGAAAAAAAAATCTTTTTAATTTTCTGTAAGGTACATAAATAATATATAGATAAATAGGTAGATAAATATATACCCCCAACGCATATCTAATCAAAATTTATATTAGTGAAGGGAAGGTGTTATAGAATTTGATTAGTTAATGACTACGTGAACTAGAGCCTGTGTTTTGTAAGTCGATTCAGTTAATTGAAACATTGGGTCAGTTTCCAATTTAGAATAAATTCACACTCTTTAAATTGGTTTGTTGAACTTATAAACAAATAGTCTAAAATTGGTGAATTCTTTAAAAATCTCCCACAGCTTTTTTACGGGGTAAAAACGAAACCACTTTCATCTTCTGCAAATGCTTTTGTTTTGCAAGAGTATTGTTTCTTATTCTCATTGAGTTTTTGGCCGGTTGGCACACTACCCCCACCTACTGGACTGGAGTGTGGCGAAGGACAAACAAGATCATGACTGGGTACGATATGGTGTTTAAACAATGAACAGTGAATGGTTACACAGCATTTCAGTGTTTATTATATACTTGTTTTAATACTTCAGAATCTGTAAAAAAAAAAAAAATAATAAAACTGCTTGAAATAAATCAGTGGGTAAACATTAGTGCTTTGGAATCAAGTGGAATTGCACATCGCAACGCTCGAAAGTCTAATCGAAACAACAGTTTCCCTGTGATTCACATCTCTGGCTTGAACAATTCCAGGTTCCGATTGCACCTCGGAAAGAACTTAAACTTAAAACACACCCATTCGTCCTTGGAAATGGACAAGGCAAGCCGCCTGCTTTCGCCACCAATCCGTAGCAGTTCAGAGGACACACAGTGAAACTAGTGTTCTTCACACTAAGAAACCTGCTGGCGTTCCTGTGCATAAGAGAGCTTCTGGCTTCCAGCCCTGCAATTCTGTTTCCTGGAAGACTCCTCCAGCCAAACGGCTCCGCTTGCAGACCCACTCCATATATGCATCCATCCATCTGTAGCGACTCCATCAGCCCATTGTTTAAAAAAAAAAAAAAAAAAAAAGCAGCCATGATTAAATGGAATGCGAGCAGCATGCAGGAGCGGCCTGCAGCCCAGCACTCAGCTGTGTTCTGTTGAGCGTTATGTTTCCAAGCAGGTCTTCAGGGGACTGTTGGAGATGGTTTTAAAATATCCTCCGATTTCAGAGACCTTTAAGTGAAGGATGGGAACAAACGCTCGTGTTGTTGCCGAACAGAGGCACGTCGGAACAGAAAAGCCACCGCTTGTGTTTCCGTCTCTGTCTCGTTTCACCAACCTCATAGCCGTTTTTTATTTTATTTTATTCTTTCTACTATAAAAAAGGCTTTACTTGACTGGATCGAATCTGTTCAGCTAGCAAATATGCTGGTCAGGACCCAAGAACCGTGTCGTCACCATTAAAATAAGCCATGAACGATTGGAGGCTTGAATGTTCTTAAAATAGTTGAATAAATTTCAGAACTGAAATTTTACAACCATGATTTTGAGGTCTGAGGAAGAGCTGTGATGATCTTGAGACTGTTGGTAATCCTAATAAAAATTGAAAAAAAAAAAGTCTTTCTAGCAGTAGTAAAAATGTTTAATGTTGACATGTGAACTTAATTATTATCTAATTGAATATATCTGTGCTGTGTAAAGACAGCCAGGAATTTAACTTTGGTTAGTGTTATGTTTATGCAAAAAGCTGTTTCAGTGTTTTTGTTGCGCTGTGTGTCTGGAAACGCTTAATTGTGTAATAGTTCAGCTGTCAAACTTGTGCAAACAATTCTTAAAAAATGTTAGCCGAACAAGTATCGGCCCCTTTTCTTTCTTTCTTTCTTTTTTTTTTTTGTTGAGAAAGGTAGCAACGTTCAACAAGTCGTCTTGAAGTTCTCCACACAGAGGAAAACGCCGTGATTAAGTCTTGTAGTGAAAGACATCTTCGAAAATGGCTACACACTCAGTCTGACTTGTGCAGCGGCAACTTTTAGCCCATGCGCTCCTCATTTCTGTATCTCATCAGTCAGTCGCAGCCCTTGTGAGAAAGATTTATCCTTATTGCATTCCTAGAGTGTTTGCGGTTAATCATGTAATACTATACACGTGTCCTGACTTCATTTTTATAGATTTAGTGCTATAAATTAAACACGTATACCTTACTTTGCCCTAAAGCTTTAAATTCCAGGTTAGGATCTCATCAGTATCTATACACTTTTTCCTCGTTTAAAACAACTGTTGATTCGAATCAATAGGATAAAGTACAGTACTTTTTTTTTTTTTTTCATTCCGTCTAATAAGGAATCACAGCTACATAGCTGGCATTCCTACCTCTATTTTCCATGAAAGCGGGTCGGTACGCAGCCCTCAGTACGTCCCTCCCACCCCTTTCCCCAAACCTCCCCCTGAAACCTGGACTGGAACCTAATGGAAAGCACTCCAGGAAAATCTTTCACTCTTCCACTTCATTCCACCGTTTATCCGTAATAATCAGCGTCTTGTTGTGTGCGAGCTTGGCCTATGATTGTGGTCCAGCTTGGTTTCTGCTACCGCTGCTGAGAACAGAGCAATGTTCTGTTAATGGATTCATGTGCGCTCCAGTGCACCGCCTTAATCTCAGCTGAAGCGTCATGCCATTAACATACTGCAAAGCTACTTATGGTTGCAGTCTCGGAATGGTATTAATTGACATCTGGAATGCACACACACATCCCTACATGCTCGATTTCGGCTAGCAAGGACCTGCCAAGAGCTGCTTTTCATCTTGTCTACAAAAGTAGTGTAATTTTGCTCAGAGAGAAGCGGAGAGCTCAAAGGTGAAATGCGCAGTTTATCGTTCTTCCCCTGCACTCTTTTTCTAAGATGGGTGAAACATACACATGACGAGGGCAGAGCTTGTTTTTTTCACTCAAAAGCTTCTGTCATTACCATGTTCTCGAGATTTCTCTTCTTATTGCTTAAAAAGTCTTTCAGGTTGTGCTGATCATTTCCCAGCACTGATCATTTTTCATAATTGATAATTTAATTTTCATAAATGATAAGCTTTTTCATAATTTTCTTGGATCCATTAAGGAACAAACTGTTCTCTTTGCTCTGTGTTATTGTTTTTCAAAAAAACTAAGAGTAAGCTTAAATGTGTAATTGATGTAATTAAATGTTTAATGGTTTAAACCTGTTAACCACAGTGACAGAAACTCTCATTAGGTGATTTACTTGGATCTTAATGTTTCACTAATAATCAGAATAATAGCCCAGTTGAAATAAGAATGCGTCACGTAAACACTTCAGTCGGAACGGTCTGACCCGATCCGGCCCGACTGGAATGAATTTTCAGTCGTAATGAGAGGAGTGGTGTGTAAACCTTTTGGGAATCCGTTCATTAGGTAACCATTATCCACGTAAACACTTGATCCGGTCTTTCCTCTCTTGTTGGAATAAATATATCCCTTATGTGCTTGTTCGCCCCACGTGGGGGTAACATAAGGTGATGTGACGAGTTTCCGGGAGGGAAATTTTGCTTCTGTTCCCGATCTATCAACTCCATGAGAACAACTGCGTCTCCCATCTGTGGTTATTTTCATCCACTGGGTCTCTGGGTGAGCAGGGAGCACTGATTGTCTCGCCATTTCCTACGTAGTACGGCATCTAACCAATCCTGGATGAGACTGAGCCGACTCCTTGTACCCAGTCGTAACACAGAAGGCAGGATTTATCTTTGTTTTTCTTCTGCCACGCTTCGGGCAGATTAAGTGCTTCACAGTAAGCAGAACCGCTTTGGCGCATTAAAAAAAAAAAAAAAAAGTTGTACTCGGATCAGCGTCCGTGTAAAAGGTTGAGTTCATTTCAATCAGATTGAGGAGATATTGTCTATGTAAGTGCAGCTGACGAAGTTTCATTTCCAGTTTCAGTTAAACACGATATTCACTTAGAAATATAAGTTACATAGGAATAAAATAAGCGAGATAAAGAACAAACTTTTTTGTACTTGATTACAACAAAGAACACTGTATGAAAAAAGGACTATATTTTTAGACCCAAGTTTTTCGATTTTTAGACCCAAGTCATTTTTCAGGTGTCGTATTGATGGATTATTTGGCAAGATGTTAAACTGACTTCTTACTAAAACTTCTTTACCAACAAACCAAGTTTAGATCGTTCTCCCCGGAACCGGCCAGACTGTGTGAATCGGCTCTTCTGTCCCTGCAGGATCCTTTAAAATTAGCCTGAGTGCAGTTAGTGTTTGGATTCCAGTGACAGTGATAAGTAGTCTGGGATGCAAGTCTTTTTTTTCTTCTTTTTTTTTTTTTTTTGGAGCAGTGTGCAAACAGTCGAAAATAGCAACAGCATGCGGCATTCTGTAAACTTTTTTTATGACGCGCTTACACGACGGATTCATTTGAGCCCTGGCCAGTTCGTCCTTTTTAGTTTTCTAGCTACTTGTCTGAATCCAAGCTGAAACTTTGACTCCTTTGTTCCTTTTGTGTCTCTTTCCCGCAAATAGATCCTTTGACTTTGGATGAAAAACAGGAGTGCCTGAATCCAGAAATGGATTCAGGCACTCCTGTTTTTTTCATCCAAAGCCAAAATCCAGCACAGATTACAGATTTTCCTAAAGTTGTGTTTTAAAAGGCTCATTAAATCGGTCATTCACTGTTCACTATACACCAGTCGTCTCCAAGCTTTTTTGCACGACAGACCAGTTTTATGTGAGACAATTTTCCACAGAAAGGCCATCGTGCGCTCGTAACAAATCATCATAAAGTGCGTAATAAATACAACAAGCCATAACGCGAAATCAGTGTGAGCTTGCTTTCCTGCGACGAGACAGTCCGATCTAGGAGTGACGTGAGACGATCACACCCGGAGTGTATTCCTTTTATGCAGCCTGCTCCGTAATTTAGTTTTTGTTGCAGGCAACCCCAGGTCACAAAGATAGCTTGTTGGAAATGGAAGCAGTATTTATTTGTTTTTGGGGGTTTTTTTTCAGTGCTTTCGTGGCGATCTCAGGATATTCCACTTTAATTTTAATCCAAAATGTCAGCAGAGTTGTAGTTGTCTCAAACATACTTTTTTAGGATGCATCTATTATACAGAGCGGGCTTGGAGCATGTGCATCACCTGATGCAATAAACCTGTAATTTAGACAGGGCTCTTGGTATTTTCTTTTAAACGCAGCTTTCTTTTTGTTGGCAGTTACAGATTCTCATCTGCTGTCTCTTCATTCTTCATTGGGCCTTTTCGGGGGTTTTTTTCTTCAAAGTAGCTCTCTAGAGAAGTTTTTAGCTAGAGTTAGCTTGTAACATTAGCTTAATTTTATCAGGCATCAAAACTGAGAAAGAGAGAAGTGTGGGAAAGAGGTACAGATGGAAGCGAATAAGAAATGATCCGATCACTTATTAAAATAAAACACTTTGCAGACTCTGATAGTCAGTAAAATGGAAATAAAATAAAGTTATATAGGCGGAACACTGGCATAGTGGATCGCATGGTGGCCTCCGGGGTCAAGTGTTCGATTTCTTCCTGGGGTCTGTGCGCGTGGAGTTTGCATGTTCTTCTCGTGCTTGGTGGGTTTCCTCCATGTGCTCGGGTTCCCTCCCACAGGCCAAAGACATGCAGGTTAAGATAACTGATGTTCCTAAGTTGCCGGTAGTGTTTGAATGAGTGTGTGGTGTGTGCGTGTGTGCCCGACCCCCTGCTTTGTGCCCTGGAGATAAGTGGTAGAAAAGATGAAATATTAAAATCTTTCTATCTATACTATCTATATTTATATTATAGTATTAAAATATTATATAAGTTTTTCCTTTTCTAAAGTGTGTATAATTTTTTGTCTGACTCTGTGTGCGCGAGTGTGTGCAAATGTTTTTATTCATTTTGTGAGGCCACATAAATGGGGCCACTATATATACAGTATATACTGTTCTGTAAGGAACACTGTATATCAAGCTCCTGTTGTATTTTCTTCAGCTTCTCCAGAGAAAAAATTTCCATCTCCGGTATCTCTGTGCGCTGCAATAAACCGACATCCATCCCGGCTGTGTTCCCCTGTAGTGCTCGTTTCTGGACTGGACCCCTGATCCACCTCGTCTAGGCTGTATATATTATAACCGGTTACTGAACACATGCGTGAAGCAACGTAACGGAAAAGCAAATGCCAGATCTAATTTTTGGACAACGAGTACTTTTGTTGTCACATAATCAATCCGCACATCCTTATTACAGAGGCTCGCACGAAGCTTGCTTAAGCAGGTCTGGCGGCATTTATTTTAAGTATGTGGACGGCAAATGAGTCCTTTAAGTGTACAACATCTGTCCAGTCTTTACTCGTCATTAACTGAGGTGTACTCAAGTAAATGCACAGAAAGCAGCGTGTCGTGATTTGTTTTTCCTGTAATGTTCGTCATTCTAGGATTCTGTTGTACTATGAGTAAGGAATATAAAATACAGTAAATATGACTACTCACTAAGAATTTGGACAGCACTAATCAAATCGGCCGACGCTCCCAAACAGTACCACCGTACGCTCAGAAGAGGATCCAAGCACTGTACGAGTCTTTGAGTAGGAACGTCACCAAGCCGCGGTGGGCTCCAGTCCTGCAGGACATAAATGTTATTAGGGAATATGATCCACATGCTTTGCTGCTTGGCTGACAGCTTGTCCGATTCCAACCACATAATAAACAAGTGGAACAGGATCATGTTGACACACAGCCCTGATGAAAGTCAGCTCACAGTGACGCGTGTTGTTTGTGCTGCTTTAACGTTGTCCGTGTGTGAACATGGCGTAGGTTAACAAACACTCACCAGATAATCTGACGTGTACTCTTACCTTTGGGCTTTGAGAAGTCATTGCAACAGCTGTCTTTGGAACACATTACATAACCTTTACAGAATGTAGAAAACTTGAACAGGAGCGAGTCAGAAATGTCCAGGTACGTTTAATGTTCCCGAATGTTGGAATAAACTTTGTGTTTTAAATACTGGAAATGAAGCAAAGGCTGCTGGGTAAAAGTCCAAAATGTCAGATTTGAAGCTGATTGGTCCTCCTTAACAAGCTCTAGAACAATAACATTGTGTATTCTGTATGTGTGTGGGTAAACCAAACTGGTCTCTCCGTGGCTACAGGTCCTTTCAGACGGTTCAGGTGGTACCCTGGTGCTTCTCTGTCAGGTGTCTAACGCCACTCCCTTGCAGTTTCTTGTAAATAGACACTTGCAATCGGATCCCATCTTGCGATAGACTGTAATGCTGGTCTGTGAGGTAACACTTTTTATCTCTGGATCTCTAATGTTGTCTTTGACAGCTCTTTGCCTACCCTGGAGTGTGTTCTGCTGATCGTTGTCACTGGAGCCTTTCTAGCATTTGTCACTCCAGTACTGTCGTCTATTGCTAACCCAGTGTCATGCTGTTTCTCGAAATTTGAGATCTAGCAACATTTTGAACCATCTGGTGGTCCTATTGATGGCGTCGATGATCATGCTTCTGGCACGATTATACAAATATCCAAATTAGGGGGTCGACTGATCATCGGCCTGGTAGAAAATTAGGGCTGATATTGATCATTCTAACCGTTATCAGTATTAATAATAGTTTTTTATTGGTATCTGTAATTTTTGTTCCGAGTGAACATGTCTTCAGTGAAGTCTCTGCAATTTCTGAGAGGAACAGAAGCCGTCCCACTGGAGAGCATGCTGAGCAACTGTGCTTTCTGCACCACAATCTGGTGCTACTGAACTGGCACCGCTAGCCTAGTCGAGAATCGCATTCTGTACAATTTCAGTTTCAATTTGACCCCCAGGAGCCTATTCTGGTTAAAGGTTAAGTTAACTTTAGAAATAAAGCTGCTACTTTTATAATAGTGTTGAAAAGTTAATCTTTAATTAAACACGTGATTTAAAGGCATTTCAACAAGGTTTTGTAAAGGATTTTGTGTTAGTTAAAAGCTTAAAACCAAGATACCAAGAAAATTTTTATCGGTTCCAAATATCGGTTATCGTCTCCTTCATGACTGATAATCAGTATCGGCCCTGTAAAAAAGAAAAAAATCACATCGGTCAAACGTGGACTAATGCATTAGTTTAATAAAATGAAGTTACAGGCGTAATAATGTGAACACGTTTCATCGTGTAATAAATGAAACACAACAATTCATGGATTTAAAGGTAACAATGAATAATAACGAGCCAATAATGAAAATGCCTTATTTATTGAATCCATCACATCATGTGCATTATGTCTAGTCTCTTTGTAACTCTCCCTTTTTTTTTTGGTCACATAATTTTTTTTATTCCGTTTGAAAAGCTTGAATAGATGATGTGATCTTGTTTGTTATAATGCCATTTTTCACTACATTACTGCACAGTGGCAGATAACAAAGTGAAAATTGTTCTTGGCTCAATTACACAGAGGAAAAGCCTTCCATAATGTATTTAGTTTATTTATAAGATACAGATTCGCTCATAGCGGCGTAATTGGGGGCATCCGCAGGGCACGGTTAATAGGCTTGCGCGTGATTTCAGATGTTTGTCAGTGTCTGCGTGATCGTTTTTAATCACGTATCTGCACTTAGGCTTCCTCTTAAGCCGCTTGAGCATGTGCAAAATGTTCTTGCTTAAAGCTAGGCAGTTATTCCCAGGCTGTTCACGATGACTACAGAAGCTGTTTAGAAACCACTAAACATTGTGACAAACCTATCGAAATTCCCCAAAGTCACACATTTTATTTTGTCCATAAATCTTCTACTCTCTTTTTTTTATGCTGCATTTATTATGAAGATTCTGGGCTCAGATAACATATGTTGTTTATGAAAACATCAGTAAAGTACACTAGCTCTAGGGTAAAAATCATTCATTCATTCATTCATTCATTCATTCAAACAGATCATGTCTGATGGGTGTCTGCGTTAAACAATACTGGTTTCTTTACTGCTATAAGGGAAAGTTATGATGGTGAGGAGCCTAACCTCTCGCAACCTACAAGTGAACACGCTCACGCACAACGGGAAACATCAATCAGCCTACAACGTATGTCTGTGGCCTGTCTGGGGAAACCCAACCCCCCCTCTCCCAATCACAGAGAGATGGTGCAAACTACCACACCTACAGCCATGAGATGTTTTTCAAACCCCTGACTCTGAAGGCGTGAGGTGACTATGAGATAAAATTAGAAACCAGTCTCACTATTATCTGTAACTGATGAAAGCCATGACAGCTGTAGAGGGATGATTTGATTGGCCTTCGGATTACCTCGCAAGCCTTTAAGAAACCCCCAAAGACCGAATTCTCCCTAGAGGACAGAATGATCTGTACAGAAACCCCCTCAGATCTTTCTTTTGATTTATATCTATCTAGGATTTCTCAGATCTTCTCACAAATAACTAGACACTTATACACTTGTCATAACCTCCATTAGAAAAAAAAATTATTAAGGTTAAGTCCCTATACAGCCCCACCCTGTAGCTTATCTTTTTCTTCTCTTGTTACTAAGTTACTTTACTGACACTGGAGACTCCTTCCATAAATGCAGCAAATCAGATTTGAGAATTTAACCACACTGTGGTCTAACATGTTTCATCATGTACTTTGTCTTAGTGTTGTCTTCTTTTAATGATATTGCAGATAATAAGAAAGTATTTCCTATTTGCAAGGGTGTCCCAGGTGTAGTTTGATCGACTGCTTTGTTCCGTGTGTGTGTGTGTGTGTGTGTGTGTGTGTGTGTGTGTGTGTGTGTGTGTGTGTGTGTGTGTGTGTGTGTGTG
>JAOVVA010000010.1:15812442-15826331 GCA_028565275.1 Leiocassis micropogon | reverse complement strand
ACTTTTCCTTTAATTGGGCTTATCTGCCAAAGTAATTATCACAGGTGTCTGAGATTCATTTCAGTGATCCAAAGAGCCCTGAGACACAACACCATCCATGAGTTTAATTTAAAAACAAACAAGTTAATCTTTATGACACTTAAATCCAATTTGCATAATAATTTGGAACGCAGTGTATATATATATATATAATGTGACAAATGGATTTAAACTGTAATGCCACAAAACAACATTGAAGTCTACTTATGATATATATATATATCATAGGACAGTAATGTAGAAAAGAAGTTCTTTCCTTTCCAAGTTTTAGCTCATTAGGATGCTAGGGTCAGAAAACACAGTCAGCCATGAGACGGTCACCCTGGATCAGACCTGGCTCAAGGACCCCCTTGGTGGATCTGGTTTATTTGTGTATTTATTTTGGATTCAAAAGCACTCATGTTCATCTGATTTGTCCCAAGCAGCTACATCTCTTACATGGTTTTGATTACATATTAATAACTACTAAAGTGTTATTAATAAACATTGAAATGCTGTGTAATGTGACTCATACAAAGCTATAATCTTTTTTTTTTTCCCCTCCTGCCAATCTACTGCTCCAAACGCCAATCCAGTAGTTGAACGTTTTACACCAACCACATAAAAATAACCTCAGAAGAAGAAGGAACGACACTATAAGAGTATTAAACTATAAGAGTATTTGTAGAAGTGATTTGTATTTTCTGCAAAGCTGTTGTACATTAAAATTTTTTCTCACCTGTTGACCATTTAACGATTGTAAGTTTGCATAAATAATGAACTAAATAAGTCAATAAATAAATATATAGTGTGAATTAATTCTGAATCAAAAACTACACAATTTAACTAATTGAATCGACCAATTAAATATTAATTACATAATTATTAATTAAATATTAATTACACTGCATAATCATTTCCTGCTTTGTCCTTTTTCATTGTTGTCTTGGCCAGGGTTTAAACAAACCTCCCCTGCTTGTTGCTCAGCCCTGCTGCTCTATGGGGGCGTGGCTGAGCAGTGCCTCATTTACATAAACACTGAAATGGAGGGTTCAGAGGAGGAGTGAAACAGAGGCATGAAGCTCTGAGACCCATGTTCGTCTCCTGGAGATAGCAAAATCGGGGCAAATTAAATTAGGAAAGGTTAAAACTCTAATACTAACTTTAATGTGACCTGCAGATGACGGCTTACAGATTTTGATTTAGTTGTTCACAAACATGTTGTTGCTCCCCTGTGGGGTGTTGTTCGTTCCTGCTAGCATTCGCTATGGCTTTTTACAATAAACACAGTAGTGTACATTAGACCTAAAGTCCTGTTCTGTTTTAGACTAACACATCATCGGGTAAATGTACTGAGTGACTGATATAGACGGTATAGTCTCCTGGTATTGTTTTTGTTGCTCTGTGTTTTGACCCTTTGGGAGAAAGCTTGATTTCTAAAACCAGTTTGTTATCTCGCTGCGGAGGAAACAGTAGCTGTTAGAAAAGCAACTTTTAATTTCATCTCCTTAAATATCTTTCCCTCAGAATTAGGACGCATAATTGGTCCATCTGTTTGCAGCCAGACCAACAACCCACATTTCTCTGACTAACAAAAGATGCGAGGACTTATTGCATTTTTTACATTTTTTTTCCTTCTCCACTAATGATTCATTGGTGAACTAAACAAAAGCCGGCGAGCAAATTGGAAATGGACTGCTCACTTGAACGAGCATAGTCCAATTACATGTTGCAGCATTGTGCGCTTTCCTTCCTTTTAATCTCTAGCGTTACTTTGTCCTTGGTATTTCTCTTTACTTGCCCTAAACTACACCGCCACCCCCACATCTTGATTGGTGGCCATGTTTTTGAGTCCCCAGTGGTCAGAGAATGTAAGCTGTCAGGCTGTCTGTTTGAATGATAGTGAAGGGGGTTGTGGTAGCTTCTCCATTTATTTTTCTCCCCCATCTCTCTCTCTCTCTCTCTCTCTCTCTCTCTCTCTCTCTGTGGCCGACCTCTCCCATCTGGATTGTTGATCAGTAAGAGGAAGCCCAAAGCCTCCAAGCCACTATAAATAGGCTTCTGTCTGTCTGTGTCACGCTCTCGCTCTCCCCTCCTCCTCCTCCTTCTCCTCCTCTCCTAGAGCTCAAGGGACAGCCAACTCCCTGATTATGCAGTGCCTCTACCTCCCTGGCACTTGAGTTCAGCTCTATCGAGCCATGCTGCTCTGCTGCGCTACAGATAAAGCTTGACTAAAACACTGGAACTGAATTCCATGCATCTAACACTGTGGAACGCGTAGGCATTTTTTTTTTGTCTCTTGGGTGTGGGTGAGCAAGTAATGTCCCTGCTCATTCTGTATAATCATACACAGTAGAGTTTTTTTTTTCCTAGGAAGCAGGAAAGAGAGGGGAAAAAAGCAAATAACCTTTTTAAGGCTGTGGTACACTGATATAATAGACAGCCTTATACAGCACTCAGATAAAGAGTTTAAAGTGTGTTCGTGCTGTGTGTGGAATTGAGGCCATGTAGGAGTTTGAAGCAGAAAGCGCCAGGAGGGCAGTGTAGTGTGTATCGGTGGGAGGTTTGTGCTTAGATTTATTCAAGGTAGAGAACAAGTAAAACAGGGTGTGTGTAATGTTGATCATATTAATCTTTTTTTTTTGTGTGTGTGTGTGTGTTTTATTCCCCTACTCTACAGCATATTGCCCATCATTTACATTCACCGTGGAATGACATTTTTTCTTATTTTATAAAAAAAAAAAAATTGTGTGCATGGTTGTGGAAATGTGTGTGACACATTTAAATAGTATCGCATAATCAGGAGTACACAGAATATCGATTCTGCCAGAATTACATTCCATTCAGTGTAAACATACAAACATATGTGTGATATATCACTTTTATACAACACTTGTAAAAATGGAACATAATAACAAGTAACTGACATTTCAAAGGATCTGTTTATTTTTTCCTACACTGCACTCGAACAGAAAGGTCACTTAGAAAGATAAAATATCTCAAATGTTAGCTGAAGTTATTCTGTTTTTTATTATAAGATTACAATGAATCAAATGTCTTCTATCAGGAGATTATTTTGCGAATTTTAAGCATTCAATTGTAGAAGAAACCAAATTGATCTTAATAATTGAGTTAATAATTTTAAAGGTCCCATATTTTAAGCCATGGAGATTGCTAGCAAGCCAGGTTGTTTGTGAACAACTTGGTAAAAATCAATAAGCTCTCATCTGTAAATATGAACTTACTTAGTGACCGCTTCAAAATATATATATATATATATATATATTTTAAAGTTTTTTTTGCTTGGTTTGCACACTTTATTTTAATACAGAAGTTAGATGACAATACAGTTTACTAAGTTTATTTATTTCAGTTTAAAGGTTCCATATTTTACTCTCTCTCTTTAACACAGATCTCAGAGCTTCCCTAAAGTGTGCATTAATGCCTCAGTGGAAATACCCCTCAGATAATGCATTTTCTTCATGCCTCAAATTCTCTCCGTTTCACTACTCCCTATTTCAGTCTTTATGTAAATGAGATACTTTTGAGCCACGCATTTTAAGAGAACAGCAAAGCTAATCAACACCCTGGGGCTTTCATGTGAGGTCACAATAGGGAAAGAATCTAACTGACTTGTTTAAGCCATGGCCAATAAAAAACACACTGAAAAAAGTACAAAACAAGGAAATGTTTACCCCCCCCCCCCCCAACCTCACATTTTACTGAGACCCTCTAAATGTTGATAAATGACTCAAAATGCATTTTGCATAATGTTTCAAATAAGGTTAATTAATTGCCGTCTTCTAATAAGAAATCGTAAATAAACATGAGTAGATTTAGTTTTTTGTTTTTGGCAGTATAGAGGAAATAAATGCCGAAGACAATGCGCTCGTGTTAAAGCGGGCTGGCTAGCTCATGTTAGCTACCTTTCTGTTAAAGGTGAAATTTGCTTCCTGCTTTTCTTTTCATTTGTATCTGCCTATTAATAAATCTATTGCATTTTAGGTCGTGTTTTGGAAAAGTATCATTACTTTACTTACGTAAACATTTTGAGTTGACTGGAGCGACACCACACAGGTAAATTCCCAGAGTCTGGTCAAAGTAAGTGTAATTACTGCGGCTGAAAATCTCTGAAAACTATGATGACTCATTAGAAAAGTAATAGAATATGGGACATGGGACGTTTAGGTTGCGTGAACAGTAAAAGACTCCATAAGTTGCTGCTAAACGTACAGTAGATAACATATTAAAATGATTTTATTACTTTAAAGCTGCTCGCTGCTGCCAAGAGCTTCTGTTCAAGCAGTGCTGTTCTAGACAATTAATCAACACCCGTAATCTGACCAATCACGTTTGACAATGCAGCAAGAAAAAGTCATTATCTTTTTTTTGAACCAGTCAAGCGTATTGCTTCTCTCTATTAAAAGCCAAGCTCCGTATTCTCTGTAACGTTATCTCATTTAAATGTAAGTGTAGGAGAAAGGAAAGGAGAAAGATGGGAACGACGACAATGTGTGGTGTGTTCCAGCTGTGATGTTTTGCTGAGGAAATGGAAATGTTGAGAGCAGTCTTGCATGTAATGACTAATAACAGTGATGTTCGACACAGACCACCTCCAGTGTTGGTGTCTGATGGAGGAGTTAAATGAGATAATTGACTTTGAGGAAATGCCTCTAACGGAGGTTGGGATCACGGTTTTATCAGGAATGCGCGATAACAGTACAGTGATTCGAGGTGATGTGATGTGATGTGATGATTACATACAAATATGATACAGTCAAGATTAATGATAAATTTCTTGTTTTGATTTTAGATGATGTGTGAATTCATGGAAATGAGTTTTAGCTGTAGGAGTTTAAGTGTATTTTTAGGTTAAAGAAGACTTTTTAGTCATTATTAGACATTATGTGTGTACAAAAAAATACATTTCCTGCTTTTTGTTCTTCTTTTTTTTCCCATATTTATATTGACTGCCACTTAAATTTTTACCCTAATGTGACCTTAAATTAGAGAAACCTCTCCCCCAGCTTGTTGTTGCTCAGCTTTGTAGTTCTCTGGAGGGGCGTGGCTCTGCAGTAGCTCATTTACATAGACGCAGAAACAGCGGGATTGGAGAAGGAGTGAAATAAAAGGAGTTTGAGGTATAAAGTAATGCATTATCTGAAAGTATTTAAGCTGCAGAATTCACACACACACACACACACACACACAGTTGTTAAAGAAATATGGGACCTTTAAACTTTAACAGTATTAGAAGATGGTATTTTTTGTTAATTAGTTTTTAACAAAAATGTGTAGCCTATTCAAAAATGTGGAGGATGAGATAAAATGTCTTTCATTATGTTCCATATCTGAAAATTAAATTGCATACCAGTAATGTTTATAATGCTGAATTCATATGCACTTATTCTGATAAACAATATATGGATAATTTATAGCGTTCCCCAAATAGAAAAACCACTCCTGTGTAATGCTAGTAGATTTGTTTATATACTCGAGCTGCACTTCAAATATTGTCAACTTTTTTTTTCCCTCTTCTTTTTTTTTTCTTTCCCTTGTTTGCTTTTACGGAGCTGAACAGGAAATCTGCCCCGTGTTATTGAGGAATTCTTATCTCTTTATCCTCTCACTCTTCACCCTTGGCTTCCCTTCCCTCCCATGCTGCCCCTGCTCCTGAGACTGACCTTGATTCCTACTGCAATAAATACTGCTCATGTGGAGTGAGTCAGGGTTTAGACATTGGACAAGGAGGAAATGGGAAATGGGTGGAGTCACTCGGTAGGGATACAAAGGCACTCTGGTGGGATTTATAGCTGTGTTTTTAATTGTATTAGGTGTTTAAACTCCTCTTGGCTGGTGCATTTTCCCCAGCTTAATCTTTAGTGACTCTTGCGCCTGTATCTTGCTTTATAACCTGTGACCGGTCGCTGTCGTCATGGCGATAGAATTATTACTCTTGTGTTATCTCCTTACAGGAAAGAAAAAGAATGGAACTTGTAAAAGGAAAAAAAATCTGAATGTTCATGCTGCTTGAAGAATGTACAGGAATGACTAATAGAATCTTTTTTTTTTTTTTTTTAATTCATTGCATTCATTGTCCTGAAGCTTAATAGGCATGTACTGCATTCTTCATGGCTACTTTACACAATGCCTCCTTTGACAAACAGAGGTGTAGGATGTCCTGTAGGCAGAAGCATGATGTGACAAGGTGTTAAAAGTTGTTCACGCATGCTGGTAATATACAGTCAGTCAGCTAGAGCGCAAGCGCTGACGATTCCACTTGCTTTGACGCACGAGATAACTGCGACCCTGGTTACATCTTGCTTCATATTATCCTATTTTTTTTACATTTCCCATTGTAGTGCAGTATGTATATATATGTATATATATGTGTATATATATATATATGTATGTATGTATGTATGTATGTATATAAAAAAAATTTTTTTTTTTTTTTTTGCGTGCGCGATTGTTATACAACATGCATTACCATACAGGATTTGAATAACAATATTAGGAGGAAAAATATCTACAGTATATTTTATTGTTTCATAGATAACATTTATTCCTTTTATATAATATATATTGATCCATTCTATATTTTAATATTTAATATACTTCTCATTTTACAATTGCACTTTGCACATTCTGTGTCATTTATATATTTGTATATATTTCTATTTTAATTCTGTTTTATCTGTGACTTTTGTAAATCTGTAAATTTGTACGTCTCAAATTTATTGGTTTTTATTTTAATTTTATTCTCTTTTATTGGAATTTTTTATCTTGAGTTTACTTGCATTCTTCTAGTGCAATTTTCCTTTTATTGTAGTGAAATCGTTCCTTCTTAGATCAGGGACAGTCATATAAGGATTTCGCTGCATATCATACTGGGTGTGGTTGTCTACAGGACAAATAAAAAGTCTGAAATAAAAGTATGGAAAGACTGATCCTGAGCTAAATAAAATGCTTCCTACATGGTATGATGACTTAACGGTTATGCATGATTCATATGTGACGTGTGGATGTCAGGACGGATCTCATCATGTCCTCTAATCAATCTTGACTTTTTGTTAAGGACGCAAGCACTTTCCGCTTCTTTAGAAAGTTTGTCAGAACTGAATAATTTGTCTCCCTGATTTGTTTTTACTGAGAGATCGCGTGTGTCATGAAGCTAAACGCGTTTTGTCAGCTGCGCTGAAAGACATGACACCTCAAGCATGTTTATAAACCAGACTCCACTCTGACACCCGGACTTGTACGATTGTGTATATTGTATTTTCTCCTCACTGTTTCTGTTTATTGCCATCTGATAACTATACACTTAATCAGTGTCTTTAAACAGGAAGAAGTTTGACAAAGGGGTTCCACCTAACTGTTCTCATATGAGGATCGGACAAGCATAATTTTCGACAATGAGAAGATTTCACGTCCTCATGAGGACATTTGCTGGTCCAGCTTCCGTTCTCCTTAATGAACTAGAGACGCACCGATTGCAATTTTCTTGTCAGTTCTGATTTCCTTTAGCTTATGCTTCCTTCCTGATTAGTTTGGTAACAAAGTGGACACTGATGACGTTGAGTCGCCGCAGTTTGCATGGAACTGCAGGATTTTACACAATGAACATGACACGAACAATGGCTGCTTGAAAAATACGCAGAGGCAAGAATGTAAGATCGAGGAAATACTCTGTCAAAGAACGCCTGCGCCAAAATCCAGATAACACACGAGATCGCCGCCGCCGCAGCCAGAAACTGCACTTGAGCTAACGAATGGGTTTGAGCAACAAAGGCGCGACTGATGAGAAAACAAGTATGAACTGGAAACACGTCCCGGTTGTTGTGACATTTTACCTGGATTTTAATGTAATGCTGCTGTTCCTCTGCTTTACACCAAATGCCAAAAAGTCATGCATTGAAACCCCAAATAAATATCAGTTTAAAAATTATTAAATGAAAATGTAAAATCCACTCCGCTGAATAAATATTGTATTTTGTGTGGCAGTCTATGTATCGCCACACTGACTCTAAAAACAATTTGATAAATTTAAAGAAATTATTTATGCTTGCATTTGAGGTTGTAAAATGTCACAACATCCGGGACGTCTTTCCAGTTCGTACTTGTCCTCACACTGGCAGGCAGCGCAGTATCCTGTGTAGTGGGAGCGAATTATCTTCTTAGTAAGTTTGTTTAGAATTGCAACAAAATCCAAAAAGAAAAAAACATGTAATATAGAATCTGGATATTTATAAAATCATTGTACTTAGAGAATTACAGTACAACTCAAATCTCCACCTGGGTATCGTGATAATATTGTATCGGTGGCTCCTGGTGATCATCATCCCTTCTGTATTTACTATATGGACATATTTAAAGGTGTACTCATGTGTTAATCACCTTTTTTATTTACTGCACTTTTAAATATTTAAGTCTTTAGTAGAAGTAGAATATGGTCTCCATGCTTCGTTTTAATTTTAGACATAACTGTTGGGAAGTGCACAGATTTGAAGGTGTTCTTCTTCAAGGTCATGTTTCCTTCCACAGTTAGATTTTCAATAATACAGATAGTTTGCTTGCTCTGCTCAGCAACTTTGAAAATAAAACCATCATGAAAAGATGAAACACAAGAAAATAACTGTATGGACCGATTCATCCAGAGCTGAATTGATTAAATATGTACTTGACTCAATCTTTCGTTGGTTTGTTCAGTTAATCGAATCGATCAATCAGTTTTCGATTCAAAGCCAATTTTTTATTTTTATTTTTTAATAGATTTTTTAAATAGATTTTCTCCTTAATTTAGTCGTGTCCAATTCCTCCCCGTCACTAGGGGGCTCCCACATTAAGGGTGCTACTACCACTCAGTCGAGAGGGCCGAAGGCTATCACGTGTTTCCTCCGAACCACATGACGCCAACATCTTTTCGAACTGCTCGCTCACGCACCGTTGGTGGCGGCGTAACACACTCGGAGGAACAGCGCTAGCCGCTCCTTCCGCTTGCGCGAGCTCACAGATGCCCCTGATTGGCTGTAGAGCCGTGATTAATGTGGGAGCACAAAGTACCTCTCATCCCGCCCCTGTGAGAGAGCTCGGCCAATCAGCTCTCTCTAGACCTCCAGCTGCGAGAGGTTACAGCATCACCCGGGAACCGAACCAGCGATCTCCGGATGATGGGGCGAGCACTTTACCACAAATTATTTTGATCGACAAAGAAATTTACCACAGCTCTCACAGGAAATACAAACTGTTTCCATCGTCCATGTTTATCTGCCATTGAGTTTATCTGCCTACGCTTCTTCTCCTTTTGAGTTTGAGCGGTTGGTGTGATGCCGCCACGTACTGATCTGGAGCGCAGCACAGAAAACTGTTAAAAATTACAGTCTTTTCATAATCTTTTTAAAACCCGTGAATAGTTTGTAATACATTAAAACCTTTCCGAAATATAGCTGCTTGAGACAAATCAGATGGTAATTATAGTAGTGCTACTGAATCGAATAAAAAATGTAAAAATTAATATCAAATGGACGATCTGTGTGTGTGCTCTAGCCCTAGATTCCCATGTCTTTTCCTGCACGGCCCAGCCGTACGGCTTCGCTTTCCTTAGTAAGTGTTTTCCTCAGGTCGAACTAGCTCAGCATGCGTTATTAGATTATTAGCTACCAGCTTTAAATTTAGGCAGTTTCCAGGCAACCAAGTCATGTGACTCGAGCGTTTACCTTACTGGTGCATTAGCTTAATAAATGTATGATTTGTCAACCCCTGCTGTATCTGTAGATATGATCAGTAGACATCCTGTTTCACCTTGTCTTCGTCCTTGAATGCTAGTGCTGAGCCAGGATCTAAAGTGCTCTCTTTAATACTGCGCTGTTCGGGTCTTCTCACGTTGAGGGCAAATCCGACAGAGTAGCATTGACTGTGTTTTTCAGCAAATTGAAACACCCCCTAAATCCCCCACTCCCACACACTCACACACTCTGTCCCTCACTTTTCACGCTCTCACTCTTTCTTTCTTTCATATATGAAAAGCAAAATGTGTAGCCTATTATTGAAACGTCAACCACAGAGCTGCTCCGGTGACTAATAGGTTTCTGGCCTTCGGCACTTTTCTGTTTTGCCTTAACGCACTCCCTTGGCTTTTGTTTTTTGAAGAAAAAAAAAAAGAAACAAAAAGTGGTTTCCTCTTTTCACACGCACTCTCGTTCTCTTGCTCTTACTCTCAATTTTGTTGTCGATCTTGTTCGGATTTTAAGATCGGGCTAGTGAGCATTTCTTTGACACTGATACAAAAACCTAATACAATAAAATAACAAGAAGAAAACTATCCCTTAAAAAAAAAAAAAAAAAAGAAGTTAAATGCATAAATGTGAGACTGTCTAAATGTCGCAATTGTGTTGTCAGTTTCTTCTCTTTGGAATTTGTGCAGGCAAGGTTGAAATCGCTGTACATTATAGAAGCGAATTCAAGATGGAAAAACCAGAATGCTTCTCTAAACAAAAAATGAAGAAGGAAAAAAAAAAAACAAGCTCTGAAGAACCACTTCAAAGCCGCTGAACATCCTCCGGTGCAGTTTTTGTTGTATTTCTTACCAGACAGCTAGAGGAAACTACTGCCAGATAAACTGCGAAACCACACGCTATGGAGATTTCAGTGGCAACAGATGAGCAAGTTTGTTAGTTTGAACTGGAAGTGATGCACATTACGGCGAAGCCGGCGATAAAACCCTGCAGATCGGGTTTTATCGCCGGCTCGATCGGGGCACGGCTCGAGCGGCCCAGTCAGGACCCGAACGCTAATCCCTGTGAGAAGCCATGACGAGAGCTCAGTTTGTTCGTTGCGCTGACCCTCGCGGTTTATCCAGCAGGATCGCCGCTTGTAACGGCTGTCAGAAGAGATTTAAGGAAATATTAACTCAAAGAGACGAGCTTTGAGAAGACTTTTCATATTAATGTTTTATTAATACTGTTTTTGTTTTTTTTTGGTTACCTTTGTTCGGAAGAGGGGTCTCCGAGAGGTTTTTCGCAACCACATTTTCTTAATCGAATGCACAAAAGACCTAAAGACTAAATCGCGTGTGAGAAGGAGTAGATACAGTGTCTCTGAGTCTCTCTTCTGTTGGTCCCCAAATTAGCCCCAATCCTCTGCTGGTTTGCAGAGAGCAGACTTGCGGTTGCTTGTAGCAGAGCGCAGGTGTTGGTGAGGTTGCCACTCCTTACTTCCTGCTAGACTATTAATTTTCCATGCTTTAGACTCTTTCTCTCTCTCGCTCTCACACACACACACACACACACACACACACACACACACTGCGCAGTAAAAACTGAGCAGTTATTATCTCTGCAGCCGACTGAGGCACCACCTTCTGTTTTGCATTCACCTTTAGTTTTTTTCATCCCTCTGATCCAGGGATGTCCCTTTCTCTCTCTGTCTCTCTCTCTCTCTCTTTCTGTCTTTCTCTCCGTCTCTTTCTTTTCAGGTAAAGCTTGGGCCGGATATGCAAACGTGTGGATTTGAGTAGCATTTGTGCCATCGTTTAAGCCTGATGAATTACTTCCAGATAGATCTGGTTTCTCTCTTTGTGATATCAGGACGTGTGGCTGCCTTTCGTTTCAGCAGCAGGTGATTGGATTCCCTGCAGCTGTCCTTAAGGGTAGGGGAAGCTTAGGGAAACACCCTGCTGAGAACCCAACCTCCCCCTCCTCCTCCTCCTCCTCCTCATCCTCCTCCTCCTCCTCATCCTCCTCCCCCTCCTCCTCCTCCTCCCTTCCCCTTTCCCATAAGGCCCTGTGCTTGGCCTCACATGTTTAATGCTACTGCTGAACAATGGGGAGCCAAAACTTGCAGGCTGCCAAACACCGTCAGATGTCGGACTTGTAATCTAATTTCGTTTTCACAGACTAATCTGTAACTTGTATTCGAGCTTGAAAAAAAATCCCAGTACATAAATCAGTTTCCACAAAGTTGCGTAACTATCCGGCGTCCTCTACATGTTTTATTTTGACTAAACGTATTATTGACGATGCATCGTGTTAAAACGGATATAACGCCTGCACTAATTGCATCACTCCTCCTGAGACTTCTTGCACACCCACTGTGCATGTTAGTTGATGGTAGTTGGTGACACTGTGGTATGTAAATTACGTCGACAGTCTCTTCCTACCCACCGCGTCTCTGTTCACCTGTTTGCCCGCGTGGCTCTAGTCTGCCACGGCAGGCTCCCACGCTTTCACATCGCGAGAGAGCGCTCGCTCGGTAATGACTGAAAGCCGGCAGCGGGCGAGCCTCGTGCAAAGGCCACTTCCACCCTTCATCTTGACAAGACCCTAACAGGAAATCTGCAGGGATTCCGGTTGCCTGCGAGAAGTCAGGTGGAAAATTCTCCTTCACAAGGCGGCGCGCTACAATGCGAGCAGTCCTTTTCGAGTGCGAAAGGTGAGACGGCTCACTCAAATCAGCTATCGTTTTTGCATTTCGAACAACTCGCTCCGGGCAGCATGTGAATCGTGGCTCTGCCCCTTTTTGAGACAGGAAGCCTTGTGTATTCGCCCCGGTCCTTTATGTAAGAGCGAGACAGTCGCGCTGGCTTTTTAAAAGTGTACTCGGCACGTTTAATGAGAGTTGTCGTGAATAATAGGGCTTAGGTTATGAGGTGGAGGGTGAAAGCGAAGAGGCCCGACCTTTATTTGTTCACTATCCATTATACATAAGATCCCCCCCCCCTTTTTTTTTTTTTTTTTTTTTTTTTTTACTTGCTCATGTTTATTATTATAGATTTATAGGTTTCTTGATGAATTTATCTGGCTCATGTGTCTACAGTTTCCTTGCTGTCCCCCCCCCCCCAGAGGTGTTACTTTCAGCATCAGTGGTGGTGGTGAGGGGGTTTCCACCAAGTATTTTTTATTTTTTTTTCGCAGTAAGACTGAAATCAAAAGACTTGGGTTGCAGAAGGCTTGCGGTTAACAGTCATGTAATCATCGTGACGGTTGTGTGGTTGTGTTTGTGTGTTTCTTTGTGTGCGCTGGACTGATATCGCAGCACGCCGCTTAGCAGTCTGGTATGAATCGAACGCTGCTCGACCTGCCTTTCCAACCGTCAGACTTGGGGGGGGGTGGGGCTGGGATGGGGTTTGGCATCTCCACACCTACCAATTTAGCACCTCAAATGTGGTCAGCAGGACAGCCTCGGGAGGACGAGCTAAACTCAAATTACAGAGAGCTTTCGGTTTCCATGAATCAGATTTTCAGTGACTCCTGCTCTCTAATTATAGGTCAGGGCCGTTTGTTGCCTGATTTGTTTTATGACTTGGAGGTATTGCTGTATTTCTGGTCCGTAGCTCGCTCGAGCATAACACAAGCGACTGCTGACGAAAACGAGAAAGAAAGTCTTTGTGTATCTCAATTAATTTCATCTTTTTTCTTTTTTTTTTTGTCAGTTTAGAGGAGGCGATGTTGAGTTGAGCAGCGTTCTGCTTTAGCATTTCCTCTGACCTCAGAAAACCTTGGATATAGAAATGGCAGTAGTTATTTCATATTGTTTTGTAATGTTGCAGGATCACTTTATGTACCTTACACCTTGCGCTGCTCTGTTTGTGTTTTTTTTTTTTTTTTTTAATCAGAGAAAATCAAGTCTGGAGGAAAATAAAAAGCCTAAAGCTGTGTGTTTTGGCTAGCTGAGCAAAACCGTTTCTGTTTAATGGCCAAATATGTGGTTTTTCTCTTTTCTTTGTTTGTTTTCCAGCACTCGCTTGCCTCTCAGACACTGTTTCCTCATGTGCTGGAAAGTTGGAAGAGAAGCAAAGCGACGTCCCCGCTGCCTTCATCCTCACAGTCAACCAATGCTTCTCCCCCCCCCCCCCCCCCCCCCCCCCCCCCCAC
>JAOVVA010000010.1:15793703-15812109 GCA_028565275.1 Leiocassis micropogon | reverse complement strand
AGTTGCTGCAATAAATATTTATATGTATTAAAAAGAGATATGCCACATCAAGGCCATTAAAGATGACGCCATATGCGCCCCACCCCCACCCTCCTTCAGGATGCGAGTTTGACGAGAGGATGTTTAAAGTTTTTCAAACACTTTTGCCCCGTCTTCCGTCTAAGTTTTTTTTTTTTTGCCTTTCCTTTTCCAGCTTTTAAAACCCTTTAGTGGTGTGAGCTGTTTATGTAACTCAGATTAATGGTGTTAACCTGGAAGAGTGTTGAGAGTGTAGACTTTCTAAACATAGCATGACATTAGTTAAACCTTGTCAACGTCATCAGGGTTGGGTTAAAAAAACCCGCTCTAGATTGATAGCGATCCACTTGGCTAGAACGTGTCTGCAGTTCTGCTGAATTATACTGGTGTTTTAAGTGCTGCCAATGAAACCATTTCCAAGATGGAAGGCAGCGATTTATAATGTTTATGTTGTTGTTGGTGTAAAGACAGACGGAGTTTATTTGTCTTTTGTAAGACGATTTTTAAAACCTGTAGGACATCCATAGGAAAAGCGAGGTCCTGTTCCAACTTACGGTCTTGGATGAGGGGGGAATGTTCTGTACATATTCTGAGACCGAAACATCACAGTTTGTTGTCTCGTGCTCTCCTGGTGAACTAGTGGAGAAAACAATATTCAAACACATCTAAAGATTCAGAGAGATACATCAATCAGCTATAACATTAAAACCAGATAAAAACAAGTTATAGTTACTTTATATATTTCATCAAACCCATGTCAAAAAACGAGAAAAGGAGGAATAAAGTAAATACAGCCGAAGTCATACTTTTAATTGAATCGTGTAACGATTTTATCTTATCATATATTAAAAAACAGTACTTATTACTTATATTACTAATATTACTTTTTTATTATCCCGTCATCAGCTGTTCTTTTATTTCTTTATTTCCATTAGTGTTGCAATTTTTGCCAGTTTTTCTGAACCAGTAGTTTTAACAGGTTAACACTTGATAATTGATTAATCATTACTAATTCATCATAACAAAATATATATTTGTCCCAGTTTGTTTTATTTAAACATATTATGTAAAAAATGACTTTAAACAAAAAAAATTGTTTAAACAAAATCATAAAGTCGAGAATACTGCTCGTCTTTCTTCCCTTAGTAAAAACCAAGGCAGACTAAGCTAATTTCTCTAATGGTGTTTAGGTTAACAGATATGGGGGCTACAGAGAAGCATGCTGCCAAACAAACATAATCAGTTAAAATTTAAATATGTTAAATGTTTAGTGTAAGTCAATAGTCATTATTAAACATTAAGATTCCTATTCTCTCCAAGTTACGACTTTTTCCCGAGAAGACGCAAAGCCTTCTATGGTGAAGACAGAAAAACTTATAAGGCACTGACACTGGAGACTCCTTCCATAACTTTAAATAAGTGGCTTCTTAAAGAAATCTTTTCCTTGGGACGCAACAGTGGATATTTTTTAAAACTTTATTTTTCAATTAACTGTTTGCGGAGTATCCACTGTATATGTCTGAGTGAATAAGCTGTTACTATAGAAATCATGACGTACTTGAGCGAGAGCATTAATATAATTTTGAGATTTGCTGTGCAACTTTTACTGCCGTCAGAGCTGCTTCTAGAGAAAATGAAATGCGTACATTGAACAGCAGTGTAATATAAATCTATTTAAAAATAAATCTGTTGATATTAAGCACTTGTACACGCTTCCTTGTTTCCTACAGAGAGAGAGAGAGAGAACACAAAAGGCTCAGATGTGGCCCATCCTCCACCCCCAACACAGCTCATATCACAGCAGACGTGATTTCAGCTATTCGGTCATTTTTCATCTGTTTTTATTTCCATTTTTGTTTCATAGTAATGAAAACACAGACATGTGGTCTCTCTGGTTAACATTAGAGACTTGTTGAGCAGATGTACTTTTTCCACCCTTGGGGGTTGTGTAGTGTTTAGCAGTGAGATTTGACCTGGACTGAACTTTTTTTTTTCTTTTTTTTTTTTTTCTTGACCAAACCCAGTCTCCGTCTCTCAGACAGGGTAAAATGACCCTTTTCTTAGCTTCTTAGCTCATTCCCTTAAGCGTGCGACATCAAGACAGTGAAATCCTGCCATTGTGGGCGAGACCATGCGTCATTCCTTTCTTTTTCCATTGATAAAGATGTTTGTTTTCAGATGCAACAGAACTGTAATAGCAGCTTCTGAACCAGAAGGGGTTTCTTCTTTCCATTCCATAGGGTATGTAGCATTTTTAGAAAGGTTTAGAAGTTTTGAGATCAGATTCTATGGTGGTCTGTTGTACAGATTCACTATCTGTCTATCGGAGATGTTTGGAATTCCACAGTCATGCAAGCGAGTAATAAACAAGTCTCAAACTTAAATGTGGAAGACTCAAGCTCCTCTGTTGTAGACAGGAAATGACCCATTTTTTCCAGCAGCTTTCAAAATGCTGTCCTTGCCTGACCCGTGATTAATGTACTATCGGCTAAATCTTTAACA
Organism: Leiocassis micropogon; assembly: GCA_028565275.1. Taxonomy (NCBI): domain Eukaryota; kingdom Metazoa; phylum Chordata; class Actinopteri; order Siluriformes; family Bagridae; genus Leiocassis; species Leiocassis micropogon. Next base: position 15,809,589 of record JAOVVA010000010.1, on the reverse strand, counting down.
TCTAGTCTAATAGGCTTATTAGCATTTGTGTACTGTAGATGAATCAATGTCCAGTATGCATTTGGTCAGAAGATGTTTTAAGTGCTTCAGTATTGTTTTTTTTTCCCTCAATCGTGACAATGTAGCCGCCTTAATCAAAAGTGCATTAGGGCATTTTTCGAAAAAGGTACGTTTGATTGCTCGCCCTTCCCTGCTAGCCAGTGTTCACGATATTATTTTTGCTCTCCGTTTCCCGGTACACTCGTGTATTTACAGTCTCCGATACAGCAGGTAGCAGTATGCACCGACATGGTTTGTCAGCACCATTAAACACGAGAAGAAAAGAACAAGGAAGGTAATTTTTGTATCATGCCTAATTTTGGGAAAGCAAAGCGCTCGTTTTCGTTCCTGTTCTATCAGCTTTGGCTGTGTAGGTCAAAGGATAATATTTGGTGCGTGCTACATGCACACAGATTTCAGAAGAGACAGATGGAGGTCTTCGGACACAGATCCACTTCTGTTCTCAGATTGGCTTCAATATCTGATTCGATTCATGCCTGCTGACCAGCAGACTCGGGCATGGTTTCCGAGCGTGGAACGATTATGTTCTCAAGGATCAAAATGAACCAGACTTTGGAGTCAAATGTTCTTGGGAACGATCCCGGGCCCTAATGTGAGAACATCCTTAAGCTCACTTAATGAGTAATCTTTACCTGCACTACTCCTACATCATGGAAGGATGACATGTGATGCCCGTTGGACCTCAATGACATAAGCAAATATTATGAAATATCAGTTTTCTGCTCCTGAACACTTTTCAGAAGTGAATTTTTTTCACATACGACTACAAAATGCTCCACTGGATTGGAAGGTTATATAATTCATTGATCCAGTGAAAATTCCCTGCCTTCCAAGTCCAAAACTGCCCAGTAGCTTATGCTAGTCCAACCCTGTGATGGAGTATTCTATGCAAATGCATATGATTTCCCAGCCATGATTCATGGTGTCAGTTGGCGCTGTGTTCTTACATGTCAAGCCTCAAGGCAAACAAGGTGAACCCTGCTGGATTGTACCAACACAAAAAAAGGGGGGGGGGAAAGAGAGAAGTCATTATTCATTCTTTTCTTGAATGAATTATTGTTGCAAGTTAGCAAAGCTCGAGATGTTCCTTATTCTTGGTTGCTGCTAAGGCTTGTCATCAACCCAGATTATAAACCAGCTAAGCCATCTTTTGACTTAGAATGTCAGTTGTTTGAAAATCTTAATTGTATGTTAACCACAAAGCAGGGTTTAGAGAGCCAGGGTGTGGACCGAGTGCAGGGCTAGTGTGCGCACACATGGCAAAACCATGACTGCTTGAAGAAAAACTCGCTCTGAGCCACTAATGGTGTGTTTAAAACCACAAAAGAGAAACTTGAGCCAGGAAGCTGACTTTTTTTTCTTTTTTTTTACTGAACACTGCTGTCGTTACTGCTCCAGTTCTGTATTAATTTACGTCTTGTTTCCAGTGCCTGTTCTCCAGCTGCACCTCCCTACACACTACCTTTTGGCTCTGCTTCTCTCTCAAACATAAAGCGAGCTCGGGCTGCGGTGGCGTGTCCTTTCCAGAACACACTTGCTTATGGTTAGTGTTTGGTGGTCTTGCCTTAAAGTTGTAAGCATTGGTTTTTTTGGTTTGGACCAGTTCCCTTGCTGGTTTGGAATCAGCATGCTTTTGATTGTAGGAGGTCTGTGGTGTTACTGTTCGCAGGTCCGTTTTTTCCTGGCTATTAAATGTAGCATATCACATAACTGCTGAACGTGTTCAGCAATTCCGTGCAATTTTTATGTAGCTGTTTCACAAGCGTTTCCTGGTACCAAGTATTTTATGTGACCTTTCTCAGCCCTGTAATATTGAAACCGCTTGAAATAGTGCCTGTGTAAACACTGCTTAAAGGAAATGTGCCAAGAGGCAGGTATTTGAGTGTAGCACCTTCAGTCACTTGCCCTATCTGATGCCCTTTTTTTTTCCGTTCGTCTTATGTAATACATTCATATCATGTGAATACGCTGCTATCCGGCATACACCGTGCCAAGAATCTAATCTTCAAGTTATGTCTATGATGCATGAGTTTGCTAACAAAGTACCAGAGAAACTGTAGTTATATTTTAAACGTACGGTGAGTTTTGTGATGCTTCTTAGAATCTGAGGTGCATCATGGTACGATGTTTCACAATATCATCTAATTACATCTGCCATATGCTGTAAAAGTAAATGCATTGTCCGATCAGTAGATTAGATGCAACTTCATTTATTATGCAAAATACATGTACAACACCAAAAAACAAAAAGGAAGTTATCATTTAGATCAATGGTTCTTAACGGCTGATTGACCTCATTAACGGCCTTTTTCTTAATTGAAGCAGGGACAACACCACTAAAACATTCCTCCAGATACCGTATTGTAGATACAGTTTAGAGGCGCATGCCATCAGGGAAGGAAAACTTGATGCATTGATGTGATAACCTGGTACATTGAAGTCGTCAGCTGACTTTATTTTTTCCCCCCACATAACGTTGCTGAGTCTAGACCTGACCAGATCATAACGCTGCCTCCAGAGGCTTGTACAGTGGACACTATGCATGATGGGGACATCGTTTCATGTCCCTCCCTCCTCACCCTGGCGCAGCCATCGCCCTGGGATAGAGTCAGTCCGAGCTCATCAGACCGCATGACCTTTTTCCATTATGCTGTTTAGCAATGTGAAGCTTTTTCTGATTAGTCTCACATAGCTGGTTATTTCCAGTCCTGTGAGTTCTCATCATATTGTGTGTGTGTATGTGTGGGTGTGTGGGGGTGTGTGGAAATGCTCTTACATTCATTATTAAACATAACTGTGATCTCTACTGTCAGTTTTTTGTGATCCAACTTCACCAGGCATTTAAGTGATATGACTTATCATGGTCATTTATTAATTTTTTTTTACCTTACATTTCTTCCACAAAGCTGACATTCCAGATCTCAATAATGTACTGAACATACAGTATCTTAACCCTATTTCAGACATTTCTAATACGTCCTTGATTGATGCAGGTCAATAGTATGACCTTTCTGATGTGCCATGTTGTGTACAGAGTAGATGCAAATGAAATATACAGTAGGGCAAAGACAGCATTATAAGTTGTGCACGATGCAAAGATGCATAATCACTTCCTTCTACTTGTGCGTTTTTACTCCTACTTTTCTGACTACTTTTGGTCTTTGATTCAGTTTATGTTGATCTCATTCTTCTCAATGAGAACTTGTGGAGTGGGGGGGGGGAGGGGGGGGGGGAGCTTGACGTCACATGCATGTTGTTCATCAGTGTGTCATATTTGTGAAATTTTTAGCAAGGAGTGCATTTTTCATGAATAATAAAGCTGCTGCAAATCCTGATGCAAGCTTTTGTGTCGTCATAGAAAATAAAACGTCAATAGTTGTCCGGTAATGGGTTAATTCCACTCGGCATTTTCTGATCCGTGTATATGTTCTAGCATTTATTTCTCAGACGGTGGAAACAAAGTGAATGCAGCATTATACTGGTAGTTTGCTTGGTTCCTTATTGCCTGTCAGAATTAAGTGACAAGTGTGGCCAATGAATTAGGGCCAGCTAACAGCATGCCAGTGTGTCTAAAAAGGAACTTAGCTTGGAATGCACTTACACGTCCCAGCCGTCCAGCACACTGTGCTCATAAAAGCTGCTGAAGAATGACTGCTGCCTGCTGCTGTTCAACAGGATTAACATTCCACAGCCCCAAAGAAACCCTTGTCCTTTTATGTAATAAAGCAGTCCTGAAAGGCTTACTTGGCAAGATGTGACTAAAATGAAAGCGTGTGACCCTCGCACATCACACCGCGCCTCTGAGAACCGAGGTTTGTTTGTGAAAACAGTTTTGCGCAAGTGTCAAAAGGTTTAGGATCCCGATCCCGCCATCGGGTCGTGCAAACTACTTGTTAATTTCTCTCCGTATTTTGCCTATAAACTGCTTCTCCTCCCGCAAGTGCATCCCGCAAGACATCTGTTCTAATATCCTTGACAGTAAGATCCTCATGAGGTGTTCTCAGAAATCCTCCGTCTGCCGAGTGCACCAGCTGCCTCCTCAATTATAGGCTTCTTCTCTCATCTCAATACAGCTGGGAGCTTGTTGCTTCTGGTGAAGAAGCAGCCAGACGCAAAACTGGAAAAAGCCGGTGCTCCTCTTCCTGCATGGCTCATTAATGCCACCCCCCTCTGTCCTCTTACCGAAATGTGCTCACTGGCTGTGGCGAGCAAACGAGCGTCAAATTGCTGCAGTGCTGTTCTGCTGTCATAACAGTGGCCAGCATGGTTCGTCACATCAGCGTGATCTCACGATGCGTTGTCGCCGATGAACTCCACGTCCTCGTGATTCCGGAACAATACCTCTCATTATCGGCTTAGGTTAAAGTTCATGAGAACATTGTTCCTTTTTAACTTTCGAAGGGAAAAAGCCACCCAGGATTAAGGGATATACATCAGAGAGTTTTAACCTTTCCCCAAGATTGCTTTTTCAAAGAACTTGGACATGGAGGACGTTGTAAATAAGCAGGAAAAAGTTTAGTTGTAACAAGTGATGCATCAATTTATCGCCTTATTGACTGGCAAATAAGGTGACATTCGCCAGTGCTGGTTAATTGCGGTACGATTCAGACAACAGTGGCCTCTTCAACGGCAGTCCTGGGTGTGATGACAAAAGATCAGCGAGATCAGTTTATAAGACATGTTCCAGTGACATTTCAAGAGAAGGAAATATACGCAGGGTTTTTCTAGTTGCTTTTAAATTAAAGGTAATTAAATCAAGGTTTCACAAAAAAGATTTTTGTTGGGCTGTGTAAGTACTCAAAAATCTCTTCTTAATGAGTACCGTAGGTCACTGTACAGGACGCTAAAAGGGCTTTTGGAACAGATTGGGAAAAATCTGTCTTGTGAAAGGAGGTTGGTTCATAAATCTGAAGCAATCAATTTATTCTGATTGAAAAAAAAAAAATGGCATAAAGAAAACATCATAATAGATACCGGTGCGTCCCCAGTGTTCTGCTCATCACTGGTCTTTGAGTGCTGATGTGTACATGAGAAGATATCTTTCATAGTGGGATTCAAATGCATCCCTCTGTTGCAAACCATCAGAAACATTTGACTAGCTGATTTTGACATGCATTTGCAAATGGAAGAGAGCCAAAATATGGTCCTGTTGGCAAGGGCCCGAGTACTGGATTGGAAAACATTGGCCAAAGCTAACACCACCACAGTTGTTTTTTGTTGTTTTTTTGGCAGATGTACCATGATGTACCACAAAAATAATAAAGGAAATAAAACCCGAGGTCAGATATTAGACTACTTTCACCAAGTATTCGTGCCTGAACTGTCTGTTTGTTAAAGAAGATATTGGTGTGTTTTCAGACATTTCCAAACTCTAGAAATGCCGTCATTCGTCTTGTCTGATCTGCTCAGTGCTTTTATCAGTGAGTGGTACAGTGGGTGTCTGTATGTGTAGCTTCTTTAGGTATTGAAACTCCTCAATCCGTAGAGGAAACCAAGAGCATGTAGTTGCGTGTCTAGCTTGGGTTTACACTAGCATTCGTTATTGAATATCGATTTGCTTGTTTGGCCATGATGTCTGGGCCTGTTTTTCTGTTTAATGAATAGCAGCCTAGCCTCTAGCATCGTTAAATGTGTTTTTATAAGACCAAGAATGAAAAGAAAAGATATTTATAACTAAGATGCCATTTTCAGGCCAGTCCTTTTGTGCAGTGCCGTTCATGTTTGTCTTGTTTTTCACTATTAAATTTAAATCTGTTTTGTACCATAGCAAGGCTTAAAGAATTGACCTGAATTACAAGCAAATAAAACAAATTGATGCTAATCGCTCCTCATTGCACATGATTTATTCTTTCTTTGAAACGCTCGCGTTACTTTGCACGTGTTTAAAAGCAACTCGCAACCTATAAATAGCTTTCGCATATAAAAGCAGGCTGCTTCTTTTTTTATTAACAATCAGCTACTCTATTCCGTGTGTGAAAACTCCTGCTGAGATTTGCGATTAATTGCACTTGATTAAAACGTACGTTCTTTTTGGAGGCGAGGGAGGGGACGCGCAAAATCCGATCTACCTTTTGAAACACGAGCGTCCCTGACGTCTGTCAGTTCCATGAAAGTGACCCTGAATTGTAATTGAAAGTGTGTTTGCTTTTTACTCTGCCAAGAAAAAGAAAAAAAATTAATCCCTGTCACATGAAAAATGTCTGCCTGTGGTGTGAATAGTCCCTGTGGCTCCTTTTTTATCTGTTCCGTACTACTGAGATTGCTCACTTGGGGATCATTAATGACCCGTGCTGCTGAGTCTTTCCCTGAACGTAGCTCTGCCTGTGACAGTGTGTGCCACAACACACTTCTCATATTGCCCTAGATATTGATGTTTGAGTCGTCTCGTACAGATCATAGTCAGACACAGCGTCATCTGTGTGTCATCGCTCACACTCGAGCGTTCTCTCTTGCCTTTCTTTCAGCTCTAAAGGGCCCATATTTTACTGTTTCCTAAACGAGTCAACACAGGTCTCGGAGCTCCCCGAAGTGTGTGTGTGTGTGTGTGTGTTAGTGCGTCAGCTGGAATAGCCCTTGGACAATGCATTATTTATACCTTAAACTCCTTTCATTTTACCATGTCTGTGTAAATGAGCCACGCCCCTCCAGAGGACACAGCAGAGCGACAAGCCGGGAGAGGGACTCTTCTCATATGAGATCACATTAGGGGGAAAATCTACTTGGCCCTAGATGATATAAAAATGGAAAAGGGACAAATAGCAGGGAATTTTTTTTTAACACTTGTGATGTTCGTTACAGATGGGATACAGGTGACCTTCTCACCTTTTTTCTTTCTCTAGAGAAGAACAATAATAGTCAGTGATAACATATCCCCCTAGGCTCCTGTGTGTGTGTTCTTACTTCAATTGTTAGCTAAAGAGTTCTCATTTAAAATCATTAACCTCTAATCAGAGGATCTAATTGAGTTTCAGTGCAGAATAAAGTAAGGAAATTGAGAAACACGTGTAGAGTTTGGCTTAAACAGAAATCATGCTGTACGACTAAGTTATAATTACAGAACACTAATGATGGCTTCCAAGTGTAACCAAATGCACATATTTTTTTGTGAACTTGCCTTTGAAATAGTATTCATAATTAGTTGGTTACATCATTTCTGAACTATAAGGAATCTTCTGTACGATTTCTGACGTTGCTTTCATGTTGGCTTGATTGTAATTTTATAATTAGTGCATTTTGTTCGGAGGAAGAAATCATACAGCCAGAACTGAAGGCAGCCGTCTTGTCTGTATACTTGACTGTATAGGTTTCTGCAAATGAGTTAGATTTGTATGTCGAATAATAGCTACGCATGTATTTTTCTGTAATTAAGTTGTTGTAGATCATTATCCTCTGGTTGTCACCGAAGTGAGACACTAAAATAGTCGGGGTTTTTTTTCCCCTTAATCAGTTTTTCCTTTCTTCCCACAAAGCTAAACCAAGCCTTTTCTTCTCGTGTCTCTGTACAGATGGATTCCCCCGTGTCAACGCCGGCCCCTCCACCTCTTCATCTCCTCGCTCCGGTTGGCAGCACTGACATCTCCTCTCCATGTGAACAGATCATGGTCCGCACTCGCTCGGTCGCCGTCAACACATCCGATGTGTCTCTTGCCACCGAGCCGGAGTGTCTGGGCCCCTGCGAGCCTGGCACCAGTGTCAACCTGGAAGGCATTGTGTGGCAGGAAACAGAAGACGGTAAGAACCCCTTATTCAGTGGGGAAACCCATTGAATACCGCTCTGACTGAATTCAGCCAGCCGAAAAGATGAAAATTAAAAATTACTTTTAAAAAAACTTAAATATACATACAGTGGAACCTTGGATTGCGAGCATAATTCATTCCAGAAGTGTGCTTGTATTTCCAAACACTCGTAAATCAGTGGGAATTTCCCCCATAAGAAATAATGAAAATTCAAATTATTCGTTCCACAACCTGAAAAAATAAATACATAAAAATAATTTATACGAAATATAAAGTGAAAATGAAACTAATTAACCTGCCCTTTACCTTCAGATAATAAATCCCAACAGATAAGTGTTTCCATTAGAGTTATTAAAAAACACTCGCAAACCTGGTTACTCACAATCTGGGGTTTCACTGTATATCCCAAACAATTTGAGACGTGAATCACAGGGAGATTTTTTTATTCAATTCAGTTATTTGCATTGCTTTTTGATTCTTAAATCAATTTGATTCACTAGCACTAATATTTATTATCTGATTTGTCTCAAGCTTTTTTTTTGAAGTATTAACTACTATTACATTTATGTAACCCGTAGTTACAAAGCTTTCTTCCCAGCTAGTTTTTTGGTTCCAGAATCCGGTCTATTAGTTGGTTATTGCACTGATTAGATTGGATTAGATTGGATTCAACTTTGTTGTGATTGTGCAAAGCACATGTACATAGATAATGAAATGCCTAATTGCCCATAATCTCAGAAGGGGACAAAAGATACTCCCCTAAAATGTGAGTATTATGCGAGTGTGAATTGTATTTTCCTGCAAAAGCAGTAATATTTTAAAGAATCCATCAAATTGTAGACCATTTAGCATTTCTTAAGTTTACCTGAAAAGTGTGAATTGATTTTGAATCAAAAACTGAACCCTTGATTCAGGGGAGAGGAAAGCTCAATTAAAACACGCAGTTCTACAAACAATATGCGGAAATGGTTGTGTTTACTTTTGAATCTGGTCTAGGTTACCTTCCTGCCAAGCTCACGTTACAAACAGTGATTCAGCCTAAAAATGTATAAAACCCTGGTAGGTAAGTGTGTGATTTCTTCACACAGCAAATCACGTTGTTGTTCGATAGCTACGTGCCATAACCAAGCTTTCGATTCAGTTTGAAATCAGATACCTGCCGTCTATGATGCGCCTCCACTGCAGTCAGAATGACATCTTTAAATGTCATTTTGTTTGTTTCTCTCTCTTTATTCCAAGCCAGTTGTTTTTAGATTTGCATTAGTTTTACCAGGAGAATGTTTTTTTTCAGGCCACAGATATTTGTTAGATCTATGTAACTCTGCAGAATAGGAATGTAGAGAAAGCTCACGTTTATAAAAAATAATGTTGTTTTTTTTTCCCCACACAGTCTGTTTTCATCTTTTCATAAAAGTGCTGGATTTGTCTAGGGCAAGGCAGATAGTTTGTTGCAGTGCCAGCTCTAAATTAGCTCTGGCACAGCCGCACGCCTCTTTTTTTTTTCTTTTCTTTTTTTTTTTTAGGCATTTGCATTTCTGTTGTAAACATAAGTGTCCAGATGAAACACATTTCAACATTTCAGATAAAACGTGAAACGCTGCTGCTATGTTGTCCTCCGTTTGATGCTGTCGTAAATCTGGCCAAAAAGCTGTTTCCGTGCCACACGTGCATGTTCAGGCATGAATCCACTGCAGGGTTGTTAATGTGTTTCACCTCTGCGAGAGACTGAGATGAGCGCTAACGATAAAGCACCTTTTGTTTACAGTCAACCTCCAGTGCAGTGGTTTTTGAAAAGCAAGCAGTTTACAATGATATCTCCCGTCATCCATTCTACCATTGGCAATCAGAAAAATCTAATTACGGTGGCCTAAGTAAACTGTGGTGCTGCTGAAATGCTTACTGTTGAATCTCTTCCTCAAATTCTTATTCAGAATCCCACTAATGACTGATTAAATTGCAGTGCGGTATTCAAAATTGCAGCAATTTCAAACACGAGCCAGCACACATACTTAGCGGCTCCCACGCATCCCATTAACTGCAGCGCACTACTACATTTCGGTGGCTCTGGGCTAACCTGACAGGAGGATGGGGAGGATGTACGACTGCTTTGCTCTCTCCATCTCCTGCCAGTTCATTCCACTGCTGTAGGACTCTGCCATGCAGCCCCTTGGTGATCCACCCCCCTCGTTTCCAGCACTTCAGTACCTCTCATGCAGTGTTAGTAATGCCTGAGCCCCTGAGGTCTCATCATGGCACGGCAGCCTTCGCTTGACAAATGTAGAAAATAAGCCAGAGAAAAGTCTAAAGCTGCCTCCAGAGAGCACTGAGGAGATGAGCAATAGCCTGAGTGCGCGTTGGTGCCGTCAGTGCCATTTCACTGTTGAAATTACGGGGCTGTCAAGGCTGCTCAAATGATTTTATTGGGCGTCCTTTAACGAGATGGTGGTAGACAGTTTACTAGTCCTGGCCTGCAAAGGCAGGAACATAACAAATTGCACATTTTACAAAATAATAGAGTGAAAGCATCGGCACATACACTGATCAGCCATAACATCATGAACATCCGTCTAATATTATATTGAGTAGGTCCCTCTTTTACCTCTAAAACAGCCCTGACCCTTTGGGACATGGACACCATTGGACCTCTGAAGGTGTGCTGTGGTATCTGGCACCAAGCCCTCAGTAGCAGATCTCTTTAAGTCCTGGTAGCTGCGAGGTGTGGCTTGGACTTGTTTATCCAACACATCCCACTGATGCTCAATTGGATTGAACTCTGAAGAATTTGAAGGCCAAGTCAACACCGTGAACTCTTTGTCGTGTTCTCAAATCATTCTTGCACCATTATTGTATGCCGCAGTATCTAGTTGAAAAAGGCCAATGCGATCAAGAAATGATGAAGGGGTTTATTTGATCAGCGATAATGTTTAGTTAGGTTGTGCTTGTCAAAGTAGCATCCACACGCCCGACAGGACCCAAGGTTTCCTAGCAGAACCCTGTCCAAAGCATTGCACTGCTTCCTCTGGCTTGCCTTTTATCCATTCTGCATCCTGGTCCCATCTCTTCCCCAGGTAAATGGCACACAGGCACCCGGCCATCCACATGATGTAAGAGAAAATGTGATTCATCACACCAGGCCACATTGTCTTATAGCTCCATGCATGGTCCAGTTCTAATGCTCACATTCCCATTGTAGGTGCTTTTTATAGGTGAACACGTGTCCACATGGGCGCTCTGATCTTTCAGACCAGGAACATCCCAAAAAAGCTGCAGTTTTGCAGTTGCTCTGACCCAGTCATCTAACGATCATAATTTAGCCCTTGTCAAAGTCGTTCAAATCCTTATGCCTGTCCAATTTCCTGTGGTTTTTTTTGTTGTTGTTGTTGCTGATCGGTGTACAGTCTCTTCATCCATCAGGATAGTACCACCGATATTTACTTTGACCTACTATAATATACTGTGACATGTTTCAAACATACCAATCAATTAAAAACATTATAAATGTCATTGCATGAAAATCCAGTTTTAAGAATAAAAATAAATAATCATTTGATGTCAGTTCATTCCACGCATCTCTAGACATGCTCTATGTCTAGAACATGATCGCCACCTAAACGCATCCCTCCTTAATTGAAGCCATGTTCGTTTTCACCAAAAGGCTGAGCAACCTTTTGCCGTCGAATTTGACTACCAAATGCTGACCTTTCGCCGCGGAGTATTTTGAGAGATGTGTGGATCAATGAGCGCCCTCATGCTGGGCCATCACAGTGAAGTGCAGAGGGAGGGAGAGGAAACCGTGACCTACCATCTATGACCTCTTTCAATCAGTGGCCCAGGATGCCTGACAGCTCCCCATGCGCACACTGGGAGCCACAATAGCCATGAACAGATTTGTTGAAAGGAGAGCGACCGAGTGGCTGAAGGAGGACGGGAAAGAGAAGACGTTGATTCGAGAGCAGCATAAAGAAAGCGCGATGCACTTAGGAGTGGAATTCTAAAAGGTGGCATAAGGACACAAATCTCGGGTTGGTGATACTGCAGTGACCCTGGGGTTGGGCCAGCAGAGCTTCAGCTCTCACAGGCGCTGCATGCTGACAGTTGGAAATGTCAGCTCCAAATCCTCTGAAAGTTTATTGCTGCTGAAGTGTCGCCCCAGAAAATCCTTCCCCCGTTGCAGGCTGGCGCGTTGCTCTCTGGCTGAGGCGGTGAGAGCTGTGCCAACATCTTTGTGCCAGAGCCCTGATGAAAGACCTAATCAAGCAGAGGCTGCTTTTAGAGGCCTTTTGTTTTCCAGGCAAATCTAATGTGCATCAGAATTGCTTCTGGTGTTGGATGATTGGTGTGTGTTTTGTTCTGGCGATCATGTTTGTTTGACATCTGTATTGTCGAGGTTTTTAAAAATAAATACCAGTCACAACAGTTGTGTCAGTTTCACTGTTTAAAACAGTGGTCGTGAGACAGTGTAGTTCTCGTATGAATTGATGATTGTTACAAGAACGCACTACTGCAACGTGATTTGAATAGACATCATATATGGTTTTTTTTTTCTTTCTTTTTTTAAACTGACATCTGGCTTCCTCATCTTAGTTACAGAACTGGGTGAGTGCTGCTAATCATGAGGAGGGACCCCCCCCCCCCCACACACACACACACACACACTATTGGTATTTTTAGGCATGAAGTCTCCCAGCATGAAGTCTGTAGCCAGATCCTGTTTAAAATAAACACCATCTCCCACGTAGCACTGAGCCATAATGCATAAAATTTTATTTAAAAGATTAGTCACTATCAAGATACCATAAAACCTTTTCATTCCTCATTTTTCATCATTAAAAAGAGCTTTTATTAATCGCAATCAGAACCCCAAATACTCCACCACCAAGCCACAAGCTTCAGCACATGCAGGTAAAAAAAGAAAAAGTCAAAAAAAATTTTTTAATCATAAGATATGTGATTTGCAAAGCCATTACAATAGCAACTTGGCTCAGTGTGGCGTAAACACATAAACATGGTCACCCGCAGGTGCTCTGCCTGATGTGATAAATACACATTATGTACCCATGTATAAGAGTTTTCTACTGGAGTAGAATGTAAGCAACAGCTGTGCGAAGTCTTTACACACCCTTCTGTGTTTGTGCGAGTATATCTTTTTGCAGCTCTTGCTCAGAGAATTCCTGAGTGTAATTTATAATGATTTCACTAAATTGTATTAATGAATTTAAACTTTATCAATGCTAGAACCAGATCTAATGATGATGAGAAGGGACCACTCGCATCTAATAACTCCACTGTATTTTAATCTTAAATTCGACACCTTCCTTTCCTTCATTAAAAATGATCATATTTCTAAAGATTAAACAAATACAGAAAACAAATGTCTGTTGCATGTTATCTGTAGCTTATGGAATTTTCACTTTGATTTTACATAAAGGTCGTCATCAGAGGGTTATCATTTTCTTTAATGTTAAAGCTTAACATGAGTGAACAACATTTAACTCTTTTATATATATTGTTCATTCATATTAGCCATATATATGTACTGTACGTATGTATATATACACACACAAACACATATATACATGTACATATACAGTAGTTATGGTATTTCTACAATCATTTGTGTCACTGTATGGTGCACTAGCTTTAGTACTTGTCGTTGACGGTTATTTTAGAAATAGTTAAAAGATTGAAGCTAAAAATAAGCTGATCAGCTTTAATCTAATCAGAGATATTATTATTTCAGGTTGAAGCACATGTACATGTGTGCCTCCCTGTCTTTCTGTGTGGTAGAACGCTCTGCCCAACTTATCAATACAAAGAAATATAATTTTGTAAGGTTGAGTATCTTATGCCTTGTTTACACCAAGTTGTCAGCCATAAGTTTCATTGTCAGCCAAATACGCTCCTTGTTTAAAGTAGATTATTACATCTTGCACATCACTTTTACGCAACATTTTGATTTGAGCGCATAACACTCTCAGTTTGATATCTTACACGCCCTCACCTCGGACTGCTGCAGATATGTTTGCTCTTAAAAGCAGTGTTTTATCTTGAGACAAACTGGTTTTAAACTTCCTGCAGGAAGAATAAACATACAGTACAACGATTTGTCCATTCATCTTTTCAAAAGTTACATACCTTTTTTTGTATATTTTTTTTGCTGTGTTGTGCGTTTGTGTTTGGTGAGGATTTGGGCGCTTTGTAGGGGCGTTACAGTTGTTTCTGTTTCTTCCGCATACTCTGTGCATTTACAGTAAAATTGTAGTAGACTTTTAAAAAAGCATATTTAACTTCAGGCAAATACAGAAGGACTGGCAAAGTTTCATTAACGTCTGTCGAGCCAGTTTGGCGTGATGTTTTGACAAAATCGGCTAGGCGGACATATATGTATGAAACGTAAAGATATCATTGAAAGAGTGAGTTCTAACTATCGTAGAGACAAAACCTTTCTTTTATTTAAATAGTCAATAGTTGAAAAAACCCTAAATGTCTGCGGATTGAATGCCCTAGTTTTCTGTGGTTGTAGTTTAACAGTGTGCGTCTGATTTGAAGCCAGTCTGGTTATTGATTTTATACATACCCTGTCATCGCATGTCACAGGAAACTGACCTTGGATCTGTAGTAAATGACCCAATCCACATCTCTACTGAGATCTCAGGAGCGATCCACTGTCGCCTCCTAGCTATCTAGTGGTGCACAGTGTAGCTTATGAAGGCATAATAATCAATGTCGTTTAAATAGCCAGAGTTTATTGCAGTCTGTTTTGGTAGACATAGTTACAATTTATATGTTGTAATTACATTGTTCAATGTATGATTATTTGCCTTGGAAAAGGATTATTCTTTGTTGTCTGTAATATTTTTTGCTTGTGACTATCTTGTGACACTGTTACTTAGACTAAGATTCAGAGATCTGCCTACTTTCTCACCTCACATTGGAGTAGATGTGCCTAACTTCCATACTGAATCTACTAGAAGTCTAAAGAAAATGGCCTGGGGGGGTGGGGGTGGGGGGGTGCTTACCACTTCCATTGACCACGAGCTACTCAGCTGTGCTAAATCACCAGTATGGTTATTACAAAAGAGAGGCCCTTAAGCCTCCCTCCCGCTTCCTTCCCGTCCCCTTTTGTTCCCTGGGGATATGCTCACCTTGGTTGTGTGACCCGTATAATCAGAAGAGGCGGCCACCAGAGTGAGCAGATTGGAAGTCCAAACCTCATAAAATTCACATCCCTAACCACCAGCTTTTCTCTTTTAGCCTCTAATAGGCAAACAGGGCAGTGGTTAGAGAGTCTAGGGTTTGAAACATGGCACTTAAACGGCTTAACATGTTCAAATTATTGGTTTAGGTTTTTTTTTTTTTTTTCAGTCTTTGTAATGTCCCAGAAATGACTGTCCATGTGATTTTTTTACATTTTTTTTTTTATCGTAGCATGCGTACTTCTCATAGGTATTGAAGTTACTGTACAGTGGAACCTTGGATTACGCGCATAATTTGTTCCGGAAGCGGGCTCGTATTCCAAAACATTCGTAAACCAAATTTTCCCGTAAGAAATAATGGAAACTCAAATTATTCGTTCCACAGCCCAAAAAATAAATACATAAAAATAATTAACACAAAATAAAAAGTAATAATAAAACAAATTAACCTGTACTTTACCTTTTGAAAAAAAGTAAAAATAAATTCCCACAGGTAAGTGTTTCTGTTTGTGTGCGTGCGTGCGTGTGTGTGTTTGTGTATGTGTGTGAAGTAAGAGGAGGAATGAGCCTCCCCCTTTTCATCTTACACAGTAAACCTTTTTCCGCTCTTATTTGAATTTCAGTGTAAAGGCGAGAGTGCGTGTGAAGGGGCACGGTGTCAAATTTTGCGGGTGCAAACATAACGACAGAGAGAGAGAGAATGGATTTTTAACCTCTCTAATAAGACTTTCAGAAACGGTACACGCGCGCTGTACACACGTGCTTACAAACACAAAATAAAATATGTTTTACACACACACACACACACACACACGTAGTGTTATAGTAAACAGTACACGCGTGCACGGATGTTGATTATATCAGTAAGAGACGAGCACTAAGACCCAGCAGGG